>DVZL01000336.1:0-24526 GCA_018236625.1 Lasaia peninsularis
AGCGGCTCAAGAAACTTGCGCGTGAGTTTGGGGGGTTCCTATTAGTGTATTCTATGTGTGCGAGACTCATGACACTGCTCTAATAATTAAAAGTACATTTTCTGTAGTTTGGGCGTTATTTAACATAGGGTGTTAATTGCCATACCTACCTTATAATAAAATATTCCCAAAGAATTGTAAGTCATACGCGTCATGTTACGTTCTTAAGGTGAAATATATAAAAACACCAGAATATTGAGTAGAATCGAATCATTCAATATGATTTATAATTATTAATATAAATAATACCTATACTAACTAACATACAAATTTTTACCAAGATCATATCTAATATGTACATGCAAATTTACGAGGGAAACTCTTGTTTGCATCTATATAATAAAAAAACACCAAAAATGTTTAACTACATAAAATGTGTTAGTTATGTAACAGTTTCAGAATCGCTGGCCTCTGAATGAATAAAAAGACGCCATTGGTTGAACATTACTCGCCTATTGCGATTACGCAGTAACTTAAAGCGCTTGAAGCGCTCTAAAAATAATTATATTTGTCATGTGTACATTATTAATATATTTTAATTGACATACTTTATCAAAAATATCACTTGCATTAAAGTTTTTTCCTTTTTTAATTACATAACATTACTTCACACCAAATTCTTGCTGGGTAGGCAAAGAGTATTAAGTCCCAAGTCTCACGATTTCTAAATACGTACCTACTAACCTAGCTTTCTTCACATTCATTATATATTTGTTACAATTAAAAAAATATATTACTAGTTTAGGAAATTGTTAATTTCATTATTAAAGTCGCACGTTAAATTATGTTAAATTTATCCAGCTAGAAATTATTCAGCTAATTCCAGCGAACATAAACAGAATTCATGCAATTAAAAAAATAATTCCAGCTTCTTTTTAATTCTCATACCTAACTATTTAACCAATTTACAAATATTTAAATTTATTTATTTATTAATGCTTTTCAATAAAAATTATGTATAAGAACAATACCTATAAAATTTTAAATAAATAGCATATTAAATATTTTCATATTATTTATATTAATCTAATCATTTATTAATTTACTTGTTGAATATTAACATCATATGAAAATATAGCGCTGAATCCGCTGAAAGATCAGACCGTTATACCTCCCTTCGCATCGTCTATTTCTGTCTACCATTCATTCTTTCGTTCGAACTTCAAATCATTTCATAAATTGTCAGTTCATATTCAGTGTTCATTCAGTGCTCTTTGTAATTTAGTTCCAAGTTATTTTTAATATTGCAAAAGTGTTAAAAATCAGTTTGGAATAACGTATTAGTGTATGGGCGTTTTCTTTACACATTTCTATAATGGCGTCTCAATTTCGTGTTTTTTATACAGGATTTTTTAACAATTAGGTAAGTTTTTCTTTTCTTATAACATAATTTCAAAGTTCACGTACGTTTTTATGTATAATTAAAAAAATAATTGTAGTTATGTATTGCCAAAAAGCTGTTGCTAACCGAACACCAACGTACTATGTATTCGGTTATCGGATATTATTCATAGTAACAATGAAACGTAATAATAGATAACACTGTCCTAATTGTAGCATAATTCTGTCACATTGGGTGTTATATTTATTTTATGAAAGTCTTTTATTAAAAACTTACGATTGTAGGTACGTGTTTTGCCTTTGTAAAAGTACTTTAATCGTTTGTTTTTGCTCACGGGTTATATTTTAGGGTATTAACGCGGATATCTTTAAAAAAAACGTTTACGTCATTAGACACACGTACAATTTTTAACTCGTTCATTTCATTCAAAATTTTGAAGTTTTGTTATACATAATATTATATCAAACACTTAGAGGTAGGTACACCAGTGCGCTTTTCCAAAGCCATTTTAAATTATAAAATTCTTTATCTTTACTTTTATAGCAACCGCTGTGTTAATTTAACTGTATTGACCGCTTCGTTGTCAACGCCTAACTCCATCGACTAATCGCGAGGCTCGGGTCCGATTCCTGACGGGGACGGGCATTTGTGTGATGAACATAGGTGTCTATATTTACGGGTCCAGGTGTCTATTATATTTATTATTGTACTTATCTATAAAAAAGTATTTCTATAATATTAGTAACGTTGTCTTAACACCTATAACACAAGAATTTAGGTAATTTGCTTACTTTGGGGTTAAATCAATAATTTGTGTAAGTAATTTGTCCAGTAATATTTATTTATTTGTATTCAAAATTGCGATTTTCTGATAGAGTAACCTGAAAACGAGCCTCTACGGCAAAAAACAATTATGTGAAATGAATCGGTAGGTAGGTATATAGTTAATGGGTCAGTTTATAAATTTGTGTAGAAAATTATCAATGCCTTGTCAGTAGAAAAGTCGTACGCCTAAAGGAATCGACCATATGCGAGTCTCGGTTTCGATTCCCGACGGGGACAGGACTTTCTGTGATTAATATAGACGTCTGAATTTCCGAGTCTGGGTGTTTATTAAATTTACTCTGATATCTATTTACTTATTTCTTTATATTAGTATTAATTTGATCTGTGGTGTAACTGTATGGCAGTCGCCTATTAAGACCGTTAGCCGTGTAAGGTCCCGGGTTAAATTCCCAGGTCGGGCAACTTTACTTACTTAAATGTTTTTTAGATTATTCTAAGTAAACATTTCATTACCCGGGACTGAAATGTGCCCAAAGTGGCGATAAGCTTGCCACCTTTCACAGGGCCCTAGTACTTTGACTAATCGTTGGTGTTCTAGTAAATCTACTGGACTTACGAGTCGTGGATATACTAGCACACCTCTGCCTACATCTTCAAGGATAATAGGCGTGACGGTACTTTTTTATATATTAGGATTGTAGATTAACGCACCCATTTTATTTTGGGGTTAGGTGTTATTTATTTAATTTCTAAAGCCACATTTGGATACTTGACGAACATGCTAGCGGAAGAGTCGTGTAGGCGAACAACTTAGTTATGCTTCTTAAATGTGAAAACATCCAAAAAAACCGTTTACATACGATGATGTTCCGGATTTGTAGTGCGTGCCATTGTCAGGTTACGGTTCGATTCGGGTTGGTAGGGATAGCTGCTAAACAGACGGGATTTCGCATCTCTATCCAAGCAACGCAACATAGTAATTATTTGTATCTAAACGAGACGAGTGTTTTACTATCAGGCACTTTCATACATATATTCGTCAGTTCTCGATCAATATCTAAACGAGCCTTAAAAGTTTTGTCTAAAGAGGTTATTTTTAATCTTCCGATACGATCTATAAGCTACACACCCTTTCGCCGCACCCCTAATAGAAAACGTAACAGCTTTCGGTTATGATGTTCTAGTACTTATGAAAGTAGGTTACATTTATTAGGTATATCACAGGAAAGTAAAAAAATGGAGGGATATCTTAAGTATTATATTAATATAATAATAAAAGTGTAAAAGAGTGAAATCTGTACATTGAAGATATTTAAAAAAATACGTGTTCCTTAGTTACCATTATCTATAAAAACGGCAAAAAGTCACGTTTGTTGGATGGGGACACCGTCTATATAAGTATTTATTTTATTTTTAATATTATTGTTATATTGGCCACAGAAATACATCATTTGTAAAATTTCAATTGTCTAATTATCACTATTATCTATAATAACGGCAAAATACGTTCTTGTATGGTAGCACCCTTTATTTATTTATTTTATATTGTTTTTAGTATTTGTTATTATAGCGGCAACAGAAACACATCTGTGAAAATTTCAAGTATCTAGCTATCACGGTACATGAGATACAGCTTGGTGACAGACAGGCGAAAGGACAGTGGGAGTCTTAGTAACAGGGTTCCGTTTTTTACCCTTTGGGTACGGAACTCTAAAGAATATAACATGGACACCAGAACACATTTTTATCTTTCTAGGATTTTTTGTCTGTCTGTCCGCGATTCACGCTAAAACTACTGAACGTAACGAAATTTGGCCAGAAGGTAGCCTATTTTCCGAGGTAGGCTGTAAGCTTCTATTTATCCCGTTTACTTAAGGGGGTACCGCGGGAAAGGGTCCGACTTCATTAATTGTTTTTTTTTTGTTAATTTAACATTGTTCACGGACTATGTTGTAATTTTTTCCAAGTTCTAAATTATGTAATTCAAAAATTACAGCCAAAAGAAATTTCACAATAGATGGCCTAAATGACAATCACAAGTTGAAATCCCAAATTTATACGTAGAGATCTCTTCATCATTATCGTCATCTCATATCATCATCATCATCATCAGATCTTAGCCTGGACGATAATATATGTGGCCAGAGGGTGACCAATAAAATGCACTTATATTCGTAGGAAAGGAATAAATTCAAAATTTTGACCTTATTGAATGATTTTATTAAATATATCGAAATACTTTTGGACGTGGTTTTATACTGGCTCGGATGTTAAACAAATTCAATACTCTATAGGACCTCGGTGGCTTAGAGGTTCGCGATGTGGACTTCTATTTCTCTAGTTCAGATTAAAACGACTCAAGCTCTGATTGCAGTTGTTCTGTGGTAAAACTGGTGCCGACGCACTGTGGAACATAATGGCGAACTCAAATATATATAATAAGCGACAAGCTTCAGGTTTTCACTTGGTGGTAGAGTCTTGCAACAACTCGCCCGGATTGGTACCACCGCCTTACCTTTTCCTGCCACAAGAGCGTTAGTGCCCGCGCTGTCATCTTCTGGTTTGGAGAGTAGGGTAGCCGATGAACTAACTTATGCAGAAGGCCTACCATCACCGCCTTGGGTTGGCAACGCACCTGACACTTTCTGCCTACTCCACAAAGGACTTGGCGTTAAAATATATATTAAGCTGAATTAAATCACAAAATCCTCGTAATAAATCGTTGTATAATTTGGCAACATTTGTCCATATTTTGGGATCATATTTATTAAGGCGTTATCAGCATTCCTTGTTTGACAGTTACAAGCTATCTGCAAACGGCATTATTAAATAAGTTCTGATAAAACTAAAAAGAACAATAATAGCCTCGGTGTCTTAGTGTTACGCGCTTCGGACTTCCATTTCGGTAGTCCAGGTTCGAGCCCCGCCATGTACCAATGAGTTTTTCTAACTTGCGCACGATTTTTGAATGCTCTTATGAAGAAGGAAAACATCGTTAGGACACCCGGGATTTGTGCCCGATATGGCAACAGACTTCCCACATCTGGGACCTAATATTATCGACTAATCGTGGGTGCTTGTGTACGTATGTATGGGCGTTACGTTGTTTTTTTAATTACTAAGAGTGGACTAACATGTGCAATTTTACTTTCGATTAATTGCAGATTAACGCATTCAAATAGTTACGCAAAATATTTTTCAGCTTTATAATATTGGAACAGTTCACTAACTCAATGATCAGGATATATTTTATTAGAGTCCTCTGACATACAGACATGATCTCACTATTAATGTATGTTTTTTCTTCATGTCGCCAAATACTATTCAATAAGGCTGCTTACATGTTAAGCAGTAAGTGGCGAACTACTATATTTGTTACTGTCACCGTCGGCTTTACTAGGTGGTACAGCTCGCTCGGATTAGATAAACCGTCTTATTTATAGATCTACCGTGATAAACAGTGCTTGTGATTGTCGTGTGCACTCAGGAATATTCTGGATGAGTATCCAGATCAATTTATTTAATTATAATTTTTGTATCAGGTTTATAATATGGTTTCCATGTTTATAGGACACATGTTCGGTGACAATTGTTCCATATTAAAATGTCACCTAGTGGCCTTAAGCCAAATTAATAACAAGGCAAACGAATTTATAACTCATCATTGGACCAGATTTTTGATTTGGCTACCAGCGTGGACACAGCTTAATAAATTACTGGCGTTCCAACTTTGAAATTAAACGGTTAACTATTTCGCATGGCGGGAGGTTGAGCGGGAAAAATTTGGTTATTAAAATGGCTGACAAGATGGCGGTTGCTGACATATTGTGTTTTTTGTTTAGTAATAAGGCGACCTATAAGGTTCTTTTATACCTTTACACGTCTTAGCTCGTGCGAGAATGTAAGTGCTTTTTTTGCTTTAAAAAATGTATTTATGCGGATTTACGATTAAATTTTACATCTTTTAGTCTCCGTAAAATGTCTAAAAATAAATTTATAGTTACTATAGACTGGAACCACTCATATTTTGTAGTATTGTACAATTTAAGTTTAAAATCATAGTTATTAAAAATGTTGTTAGTTAAAAGTAATCCAGAGACTCTGATAGACCAAATCGATGGAACGGTATAAGTATTTTGTGTTAATAATAGCTTTTGTCTGCGCTTTTGTCTTAGTGTAAAAGTTATTGTAAATAGTTATCGGAATAAAAAAGTAGTCAGTGTCTTGATGTAAGGGGCTATCTATTTCTACAAATTGTTTATATTCGATCCAGCTATTAACTCATGAAAATGGAACATAAGTTTAAGAAATGTAAAAATATATGCTTAAAAATATTTATTTCCCAGAAACCAAGTTAATCTTATTTAAGTTAGTGATATATAGCACACGGTCTATTGACACTAAGATCTTGTAGATGTGTTACTTTCTGCGGCCGAGATGTTAGACCTGATGTGCAATTCTACCGGCTACCCCTACCCTCCGGACCGGAACACGACAATGTCATTATAGCGGCAACTTAAAAAATAAACTTAAAATTAAACTTTATTTACATATTCTTTTAAGATTCCTTGGTCATTCAATAAATATAAAAATGCCATTTGACAATAATATTTTAGTGTAGTAAAGTTAAAAAAATAATACAAACACACAAAAATTAAGTTTATTAGTAAGATAAACAATGAAGTGCTACCAAATGCCAACCTTGAACTGTGTGAGTCATAGTAAAATTAGCTGAAGGTAGGAGATGTGATGTTTTGTTGTAATTGAATCCAGCAAAACATTCTGATGATTAGACATTCTTAGAACATTTCCTATACGCTACTCAACTGTGAAATAACAAATCTAAGTTCTCCATGCATTGACTAACTAGGGTTCCGCAGAAATGTGACGCATGCGTAAATCTGCTTATGTGTCAAGTTTGAGTTTAGAATACAATAGGGAATATTTCACTCCACATAGACCTTCCAAGCGGTTCTCGTGAGGCGTCTATTTTATTCTAAAAACCACCGGATCGAAATGTGGCTATCCAACTTTATAAAGCTTTGATTCAATTCGTTTACTATTATCGCCTATGTGGTCGAGCGTAGTGGGTATCCTGGAGCGTAGTTCCTGGGTGTGATCCAGAGCAAGCAGTTCCTATGAGTTTTATCAGTTTACCCAAAAAACATAACGTTGCCTGAGACTAGATTTGCGCCCGTTGGAAGTGGCTAATCGTGGGTGAAAAAGTACCACCAACCCCTTTGGGATGTGGTCGTGATGATATAAAAAAGATTCTTTCGTCTGATTCTTTACGTTTTTAATAGATGTACCTACCAAGTGTCGACAATGGATAATTTAAAGTATGGTAGTTAATAACATCTCAGCAGATGTTAATTTATATTACGTCATGGAGTCTATAAATGGCGGACCATCGTTTATATTAATATAAACAAATTATCTATGACTTGAAACAAACGCACTCTAATGTGTAATGTTGCCATAATTCTGAAACAATACAGGACATTTCTATAAGATTGGAAGGAAGGATCTCCGAAAGGTATAAAATAAATTAAAAACTTAGGTAGGTACCAAAGATGGTAATAATGTATTGCCAACTTGAAGTTGGGACATTAAGCTTCTTGTGTAAGTATACCGACTTTATTATCCTCCAAAAACCCGGCGAGATTTCACAAAACTACTTTGGCCGCGACAGGCAGGTCTTTTTTGGATACCTCCTCTTTCAGTAAAACATACATAAATATCTTCACGTCATGTCCGTTGCGGGAGAGTCAGAGTATCCATTGCCAACTGTCACGATTCCTACATCCTCACTTAGCTTCCTCCACTTTCATTACCTTCAACATTCATTTAAAAAACAAACATAGCTTGTGTATTTTGTTACACATTACTTTAATAGTGAAAACCAGATTAAAATAACATAAGTAGTAAAAGATATTACTTATTTAAAGTATATGAAGAGGTGTTCACATACCTAACAACGTATTATGTATGTAAATAAATCATGTCTGTCTGTGTATATGTAACTGTGTCTGGAATTTACACTCCCTAACAATTATCAGTCCTGAATATTTTTAATTGTCGCACCTCTGTTTTTTTTGACAAAAGACACTGGCCTAGTGAGAGAGTGAGATAGCCGATCCTGTGTGAATGAGATTGAAGTTTAATATTTAGGACAGTTTTGGAGTGTTATCACCAGATAACACTTCTACTATTTAACTTCACGTATGTAACATAAAAACACACTACCATACGCATAACATGCATCATATATTTTGTTTATGGTGAAGTATGCAATTAAAATTAGTAGAGATAAAAATTATTTGTTAATAGACACAAATTTGCAGTAGTTTTTTTAACTTGAAACTACATTTTCTGAATGCTCTCACGGTAAAGGAAAATATCGTGAGGAAACCCGGGTTCGAGAATTCGAATCTGACGTAATATAATATTGGGCCTAAGTTGCACAGGTCAGATGGCAGTCGCTTTGTGTGAAAACTGGCGCTCTCACCAAATCCTCTTGATTAGGTGCCTTGTACTAGATCAGGCATCTGATATAGAAACGGAATAATTCTAGGACCAAGAAATCACATAAAGTTTTAACCAAGGGGCGTTAAAGTTTTAACCACAAGTATTTATAAACAACTAGCTGTACCCGCGACTTCAGTAACAATTTTAAGATGGTCAGTCGTCGATCGTCGTCGTTATCGTATCGTCGTCGTTGCTGGTGCAACGTTGTCCCGTGGCCAAGATGTTAGGGCTGATGGATGCCTATCCGGACGAGCCACTACACAGCACTCTACCACCAGTGGTCTTGTTGGGAGTGACCTTATTAACCTATGATCGCCTCTTAAGAGCTGGATGGTAACAAAGAGAAAACATTACATAGTATAACATAAAGTCACTTCCCATTCCTGTTCGTCTCTTTGTAGATCTTTAAAACTTCCTAACGGTTTTTTAAGAAGATTGATTCAAGAGGATGGTTTGTATGTATATAACATGCTTAATAAACCCGTGCGAAGTCAGGGCGGGTCGCTAATTAGATTAATAAAGTACTGTACATATTTATTGAATGAACCTCGTGTTTCAAAGTCGGTCGTTTATCTAGTCGTAGTACAATCATAACTGTCTGTACATATCGCTATCGGGTTATCTTTGGAAGGTCACCTTATCGCAGAACACTGTCTCCACACATTTCGATATAATACTCTGGGATTTTAATTACGATCATTGATGCTTCAGATTTATCGCGTGATTTGTACAAATATAACATATCTTCACGCCAGTCTCTTGCAGGGTAGACAGAGTATCCAGTGTCGCGATTCCTAAATACTTGATAGCTTCCTTCACATTCATTACTCTCTTCATATTAACGTCGGTTATGCAAATATTGATGCCTAGATTTAGATTTAAAGCTAGGTTATAATATGCTAGCCTGGTTAATGTCTGTTGATAAAATATATATTAATAACTACTTCTCGACTTCGTATTCTAACAAATCAGAAATTACATAGTTACGAACCATGTTACTGTGAAAAACAAGAACGCATTTTATAATAATTATGAACAGTCACGGTGCTAGTGTCGAACGAACCGCCGCCTGCTTTTTATGAACTACTTGATAAAAAAACCGTTGGCCTATATTCTCTAAGTAGCCCGGGACACGGGCAACAAATATAACTCAACAATAGATGATTCTTAAATAAGTAATAATTGAAAAGAGAAGATTCGCAGAAACCGGTTGTCTCTCTCACACACAAGTTAAAAGCTTACAAATTGAACTACACTTCAAGGTGAAGCACGTTTTCATGGGTCCGGATGCGAACCTACATCTGTCGTCAATCCCAGTGAGTAGGCAGTGGGCATGCTTTACTAGGGTGACCATCAATTAGACCAAATTGAAAATGAAAATTATTTATTTGCCGAATATGTATGTTTAAAAGTTGTTACAAAAACAAGAGTTTTTTATTATGCCAGCATATTCTACCATAACGTGGTGTGCAAAATGTATGTGTGGCTTCATTTTCAATAATTATGTACCTGTATGATTTTATTTTCAGTTATTTTATACTACATAGGAAAAATTATTTAAATTTACGTTGCATATTTAATTGTTTTTTTGATTTTTCCTTCGGTAGCAGAAGGAGAATTATTTTTATCAAGAGTAGGATATAAAATAAGATACTAATTTAATAAAATTGATAATTGATATTTCGATTTAATACTCGAATACTTGTACATTAAACATATCCAAAAATATAAGGAAATCAAAAAAAGTTTGTGTATATGTGACAGTGTGTAAGTACTGAGTAGTAGCCATATAAACAACATCTATACCTATATTTATTTCTACTTTGTATATTTGATAACACCGTGAAATACTATTATAAAATAAAATAGTTAAAGCAACCTGCTTTAAAAATATTCTCACTTTAGAATAGTTCAAAATATAGTACATGAAAATTGTAGTAGGTATTTAAGTTGTCCTCAGTTGCGAGCTAAAATTTGACATATTTTTGTCATGACATAAGTCTAGAGTAGGAATGTTTCGTAATCTCGCTTTAGATAACATATAATAGCATTGACCGCCATTTTACCTTATGTTAAGTAAAGATACGTATAAAATAACATATAAGCGTATTAGCCCACTTTTGTTATAAATAAAGCTAGTTGCATTATTCTAAAAAACACTGGCAGGCAGCGAAAAAAAAATCAAAAGCCATGGTTACACAAACATTAAAAAATAAACTCCCGCGCATAACATCTGCCGCGCACGTGGTACAATTTGGGACAATACCAGGGGCCTGGGAACCATGCGGGTACTGAACGACCATTGAATAGGGTAGGAATGTTTGTCTGTACTGTTATATTGGGCTTGAGTCTGATTTAAACTTGTGACGTCACCCGTTTTTTTTTGAGATCTAGACTCCTGCAAAGGCACTATATGGTTTATGCCAACAAAAATAATTTATGCAATTTATTTAGATGTTAATAGGTACTTCTGATTTTTTTACTGTTACCCGTTAATTAATATTCGATATACAATTATCATCTTTTGATTTTTCTTTTGTTTGAATAACATTTTGGAACTTATGATAAATAAAAATTATACTATATAATAAATACTGTCACGCATATATCCATGAAATGATAAGCAGAGGTACTATATTCACCCACGATTAGCCGACGATATTAGATCCCACAATGTGACGAGTGGCAAGTCCGTGGCCGTATCTGGCAATCTATAAAACCCGGCTTTCCTCACGAACTTAAAAGAACTAATTTATATCGTGTGGTTCAAACCTGCACTACCGAAATAGAAGTTGGAAGCGCGTACAACTAGGCCATCGAAGTTTGATTGAAAATATTTTTATAGTTATTGTTCGGTGTTGCCAAATGCAGAACTTTTTTCATTAATGGACTCTCATATTCTGTTCGAATCGAACCCGGAACTTCGTGCATTACTGTCACTGTCTACTCTCGACCACCGAGGCGATTGTATTGTTGTTCAACAGTTCAACCAATTTTGATTAAGTTTAAACTTAAAATCTAAGATGATTAAAGAGAAAAATAATACTGCGCGAACAGTCACATGCATAGACTAGGTTATTAAAATACAATAAAACAGAATAGAAAATATAATATTTCACATGGACCTTACCAAGCAGTTCTTGTGATGCATCTATATAATCTATACAAATAAATAAATTTGGAGTGTCTGTATGTAATATCAAAATAACCGCTTTTTACTAAATGCATATATGTATGTTTACAAGGTACATATATACCTAAAAAAGTATTTTTTAGATTTTTTGTCTCTCTGTCTGTTTGTACCCGTCTATCTCTGAAATGTCTGGACCGATTTTGACGGAACTTTCACTGTCAGACAGCTGATGTAATAAGGAACGGCTTAGGCTACTATTTTAGAAATGTATAGAATAAAATATTTAAATAAAAACGAGACCGAAGTCGCCAACACAGCTAGTTCTAAATAAAATTAACCACGGAATCGGAAGAAGATCCGGGGAAAGTCATTAAGCGGGCTTGTCTTTTTTATTAATGTAATATAAATTATAATAAAAGAAATTATTTAGAGGAGTCATTTATCCAAAGCATTTTTATCATCTACATATTGTGCAACATTATAATACCCTTTCATATAATTTAGATTTTATACATTTTTTAATAACACCAATGCTTTCAACAGATGGTTATTATGTCATAGTCTGTGAGTGGTAGTCATTATCCTACCATCGCGTTATACGCGACGAAAGGATAATGAATTTGTCAGTCCACATATAAGCAGTTTAGACCAGAATGACGAACTCTACAAATGATTAGAATGGTAGAGTCGTTTTATTAACTTTATGAATTTACATAGATTCTGTGGCGCCGGGATGTGATAACCTCATCGCTGGTGAATGGTAAATAGATACACAGTAAATTAGGTTATATACAAAAATATAGCCTTATCCGGGGGGGATTTGACTAGGACACCAGTTTTTACGCAAAGCGTCTGCCATTGGTCCTCTGCAACTCTGAAGGGAAACTAGGCCCAAACCTAGATTAGGTCGAATTCAATGAATCCGGGTTTCCTCGCGATGTTTTCCTTCGCCGTGAGAGCGCTCAGAAAATGTACGTAAGTTAGAAAAACTTATTGGTACATGGCGGTGTTCAAACTACAAAAATTTGCAAAGAACGAAGAAGAAGAAGACTTGAGAAGAGAAATTTCACGTATATTATCCAAGGGTGGTCTCAATAATCTCGAAACCGGCGTGTTTGTATGAAGAGAGTAATGAATGCGGAGGAAGAATCGTGAAGAGAGTAATGAATTCGCACTTCGATACTCCCTACCTACGTCGCAAGGGGATTGGGGTGCAGATAAGAGTAATTTGGGTTTTACATTTGTGCTGTTAGCTAGGTAGAGAGCTGTACAGCAGCTTGCTTGGGCTAGTATAGGAGATTCTAATGCTGTCATAGTGTCAGTACTATTTTGGTATTCCTTATTGGATAGTCTGGAAAAGATCCCAGTCATAACATAAATATACAAAGCTATCTAACAAATATGGTGAATTATACGATTTAGATATCTAATTTAGTATGAAAATAAGCATTTAGTCAAGCCAAAGCCCAAGGATAAACACCTGTGTCCCACCGCCTACTGGCTGCATTAAAACGGTCTTACGGGATGAAACCCAAAGCTTGTTCGCCCGCAAATCGATCGGGTGACACAACTAGTTGGTCGATCGGTCGGCCGACGTGTTGAGTGACTGGTGAGATGGGTTTGTGTGAAAACACTATGTGTGGTACTGTGGTCAGTGGCACAGAGTGGGATTTTGTATATTATATTTATCTATTATATGTAACCTACTATTTGTATACTATTTTTCTCATGCTGAGGGGAGCTTCAAGGGAGCGGGTGGTCAATCTACAAAATACCTCGCCTGGAGAAGGAGGGGAAGGTTTTCGTCACGTAGTCAATATTCTCTAGAGAAATTTACATGGGTTTTCTACTACATCTTCTAGATAATATTTCAACCGTGGCCTATAGACACCATAGATGTTGTAGGTGCGAAGCTGCCCTGTGGTCGAGCTGTTAGCTCCTTATGTGCAAGTCTACTGGCTACTCTCCTCTCTGCACTGGAACACGACAATATCTAATGATTTGGCGGCAGGAATTCGTAAGCACTCTACCGCTAGTGATCAGAAGATCACTAGTGGTATCTTTCTTCCCGGATTCCATATCAATCAGGCTATTACTTTTACATAGAAATATTACAATCCTAGCTGGGTTCTGTATTTTTTGACCAAATAATTGTGTTCATTTGCTTAAGCACTAATCAGTCAATTACCTACATGTAAATTTTACACAGTTATTGCAGTTCAAAATTAACTTCCACGTTGCACTGACAAAAATATCGTTTCAATAACTTCCTTACAAGTTATATCAGAACGAAATACAATCGATCTTATTCATTCAATTTAGAATCTAAAATTGAATGTTATGTAATTAGCGCCCTCTACATAATAATATCTTGAAGGTGACAAAAATACGCAGTCTGCGCGCAGCTGCCGCCGAACAATGACGTGTTTAACAATGGGATCCTTATTATTCCTTTTCTTCATTTAACAATGTGGGTAACGGTGGGTTTTTGCTTTGTAATTGTGTATTGTTGCTTAAATGCGTTGGTTTATCTAAAAATGTAAGATTTTTGAAGTGAATATTTTGTGAGATTTAATATTTGCTTCAGCCTTAAATTTGATCTATATTTTTTGTAGATTACATTTTATCTTGACCACAACTTGTACAGTTTTATTAACGCAATAAGTCTCATAAGAAAAATAAACCTAATAAAAAACTGATAAACCATTTTGCATTTAAAGCATTATTTCTAATACCTTTGAGGCACGTTAAGTAAAAATATTAATAAATATTTTTTAAACGGGATAAGGTTAGGACGATGAGAACTAAGAGAATGGAAACAATTTTTTAGAGTTGGTAAATTTTTTTTAGTTTACTTTCAATGTCAAATAGAATTAATAATAATAACAGGTAGTTGCGTCAGAAAATACTGTTTTATGGGATGAGACAGCGAATAAGCATAATAATGATTTTGTAATTCAATTAAATAAACCGTTTGTACATTAACAATGGCTACTCATTAATTTTAAAATAACGTTGCTTTGAGGAAAATTAAATATTATCCTTGTCAATGTGGCGTGTGTGAGCGTTAATTCTATACATTTATAAATACTTTTTTTATGGGATAAGACAGCGAACAGGCACACGGTTCTCCTGATGGTAGGAGACAACCGTGGCCTATAGACACCGTAGATGTTGAAGGTGCGCCGCTGCCCTGTGGTCGGGCTGTTAGACCTTATGTGCAAGTCTACCGGCTACCCTACTGTTCGAACCGGAACATGACAAAGTCATTATGGCGGCAGGAATAGGTAATACGCTTACATATAGAGCCTTTATATTAGATACAGAGAGTCTGAGAAACTTCATCATTGATTCTGAGCACAACAGAAATGCTTTTCTACTAAGCAACTCTTGTGACTATGTGGAATATAGATTTGTTTAAATTCTTATCACTACATAGTATAAAACAAAGTCGCTTTTTCTGTCCCTATATCCGTATGTATGCTTAAATCTTTAAAACTTCGCTACGGATTTTGATGGGGGTTTCTTAAATAGTTAGACCGATTCAAGAGGATGGTTTTTATGTGACATGTATAGTATACCCGTGCGAAGCCGAGGCGGGTCGCTAATTATTTTAGACGTTTGTGACGTAGTTGTAGTAGAAAATCGACTAAATGCGCTTGTTGTATGTGAACACCTTTATATACTCATTTAATTATAATGTTTATAGTATTTGCTATAGCGGCAACAGAAATACATTTATGAAAATTTCAATTGTCTAGCTATCACCATTATTTATGAAAACGGCAAAAAATTGTTTTATGGGAACACTCTGTATATATTTATTTTATACTGTTTTTAGTATTTGTAGTTATAGCGGAAACAGAAATACATCTGTAAATTATTTTAACTTTCTAGGTACCTATCGCAATTCATGAGATAAAGCCTGGTGACAAACATACAGACAAAGGGACAGCGAAGTCTTAGTAATAGTATTCCGTTTTTTACCCTTTGGGTACGGTACCCTAAAGAGAGTCCTCTGAGTTTTCGTAGTTATTCTCAGTGAGTAATCGCGTTCCGATCCGGCGTAATTTTGTCAATAGAACCGTTCGTGCGTTAAATCTATAATATATGTTTTTTTGACCTTGAACTGACAGTTACCGCTTACTAATTGCTTCTTAATACCAGGAAATCTGTCTGCTTGTTTGCCTTCCAATATAAATCTATCCCCCGTGGTTACATTATCAGTCGTCTGCAAGCGCGTCATTAGCCACGCGAATTGGGGTCAATTGTTGTGTGTCCATTCCACTCGTTACGGCGGCCATATTTGAAATTATTTGGAAATGGAACGCATGTTTGTTTCAGCGCGAATTACGATTTGGGAGTTAATGGGAATTAGGCTTTCGAATAAAAAAGTTTTTAAACGAGTTACTAGTGACATTTAGGACCTCTACCTTGTGTTAATTACAGCTTCCTTTGAAAACTAACGAACTGAACTGAAACCTATTTCAATTCAAGTCATTGCTGAATAAATAGCTTTCTTTTAAACTTCGCCGTGATGTTCCTCACTATATGACAGACATGTTGTGTGTGACTTAAATCCTTGGGTTGAAAAGATAGGTTATAAAGTTTTCGAATAGGATACAAAAGATTTCATTTAAAATGAAACACTATTTTGTGGTTTCCCTCCTCATCTCCACTATGTATATTCTGTGGTTTATAATAACCTGTCAATTAATGACACTTGCGCAAACACTTAAATTTTTAGTTGGTAAAGATTTATTATGTTTGCATGTCTGTAACATTAAAAAATCGGCATGTTGCTGTTGTTGGGCTCGTGCACAAAAGGCTTCGTAGCGAATCTAGTTATTGTCTAAAAATGGCAATATTACTTACACATACTACCACTGTGTGGACACTACACGGTGTGTTTTACACATACTACCACTGTGTGGACACTACACGGTGTGTTTTACACACACTACCACTTTGTGGACGCAATCCTATAAATAAAAAATAAAAATTCTAACGCTATTTTTAAAAGGTTTATTATTGGATAAATAAATGTACCTACATATTTTTTGATTGTTTGTTTAATAATTAATAGTTGTTGGTTTTTTTTTTATTTTCTTTTAATATATTTTTAATTTTTTAATATAGTTGAGCTACGTTGTGGTACAGTCATACCTAAATTGTTTTATTATTACGTTTTTTTATTGTATATCCTGTATCTGTGTTTTAATTTTTACATTCATATTATAATACACTAATATTTATTTATTATTTATTTTTTGCACACCCTGTATTGTGTATGTGTAATGTTCTTTACTTACTCATACATTTAACTAATGAAAAAACTTTATTTTGGCGATAAGAAAGCCTTTGTTTGCTACAAGCTATGAAATTATGTTGCTGATAATACCTACATATTTATATCAACGAACTTTTTAGTTTGTTGTAAACATTAAAGAGTTCATTCATTCAACTACTAACGACCAAGTAGCTTGTAAGTTGCAAAAGGCGTCAGATTAATCGTCATTAACACCGTCAATAACAAAAAAATATTAGAATAAAATATTGAATGATATTTTTATTTCTTCCAGATATATGTACACGTAAAACACATATACTGCTTCTATGCTAAGGTAAGTTTACTATAATATATATAACGTATCTTTATGCCCAGTTCCTTGTGTGGTAGGCAGTGATTATCGAGTGATACCACCTTCGGACAGTGCATGGGCAATTTAGTTCCTCTGGGTACATAGGTACATCCATCCACATTCGCAATTTATTCTTTCGTTGTTAGTAAATCAAAAATACTGATTTTATTTTCCCGCTGAATACGACAAGGGAGGGAGATGATGATCTTATACGAGTACAAGTAATATGAGTATAAGATTGAAAATAAGCCTGCCTAATTAATAAAAAGCCTGACGTACCGACCATTTTGGAGGAGTGTTGCAACTAACACTGACATGAAATGACATGGTCCCATAGTTTATTCATTCCTTGTTAGTGTTTTTACATTGTGTAAAATCCTTTTTAACCTGTGGGTACGGAACCCAAAAAAAGTAGACTAAAGTATGAGTGTCGTATTATGAATAAGCGCTTAACAAATGTGACAATCGGGCAATGAGAAAGGGAGATATCAGAATAGTAGTGTGATGTTATTTATCGATAGTTCCTGGAAAATATATTCTGTATTCACAACAAACATATTTAGTTCCCATTCATAAACAAATAATATAAGGATAAACCAGCCAAGTTCAGATAACAAAGGTCGAGACGCCATATTGAAAAAACGACCATTTACAAAGATGGCGGGTGTCGCAATTTGAATTTCGAATGTGCCTCTGTTATCGCGCCGCGGGGTCAGCGCTTCCTATCGCGTTTATCGGCGTCACTTCCCGTTCGATATTTGAAATATAGAATTTTTTGCGCCTGTCAATGCGTCCGGTTGACAGTTTTTTTTTAATAGCTGTTATAATGGCAAAAGATAAATGCTGGAGCCGAAACACTCACAGATAATAAATATTAAAAGAGTTTTGTTTTCTAGCTACATTTTTATAACATAAAACAAGAAGTGGCTCTTCTAGTAATAACACGTATTTCTAACGAGTAAAAATTCTACCTTTTTTGTATAAAAATAGTAGCACCTTTCTTTCGTTGATGGTTAAGCTCTTGAAGAAAATGATGTTGAGGTTAAAAATGAAGGTGCATTAAGCTTGAAGCAGCATAATATTAACCTTGCTTTGTAAATGCCCAAATTGTAATTCGGAAATACGCTTTTGAATGAACTTTAACTTTTGCAATAAGAAAAAGGAAATATCAAACAAGTACGAAAGATGTCAGTTTGCCTTAAAGACTTAAGAATAAAATCGGTAGTGCAACCACCATGCGACGATGTTTCTAAGTACTGTACCCACTGCAAAATAAGTTACCTAAGGCAATGGATGACAAATAATATAATCCTAATAATCAGTGAGATATACCAATGTATAAAAATCAAAGAACGAACTTCATAAACAATAAACTACTTTAATTATTAATTTGAATTCTAAATGTTACAAAGAAGGACCAGAGTTGGGATGGGAGAGTCCGGAATCTAATCTAAAATCTGAGGAACAGCTTTTATATATATATATATATAGTTCCCAGTTAAAACGGATAGACGTCTCAATTTTATTTGTATTGTGAAGATGGCATTAAAAAATAAATCGGAAATAGATGATAACATCCGTCAGCTGTGCTATCTCGATATTATCTGTTGTGGCAGCATTGAGCGCGTGGGCTTGACAGTAAGATACAGACCATAGATTAAAACATTGTTTTTTTATCTGTAACTTTTGACATATCCTCTCTTATTAGATTTTAAAATTATTTTTGTATAACTTGTTATTTAAGTAAAAATAAAAAATGCTGCTGTTTTAAATAAATGAATGTCTTATTATTAAAGAAGATTGGTGTCTGTTTTAGACCCTATTATCTAATAACGAATAAATAACTTAGTCTGTGAGAGATCGAATATCTAAATCGAGAAATGTTTTTATGATGTAAAGTTAAAAAATTCACACAATCATAACTCTTGAACAGTTTCATTATTCATTATTCTTTGAAAATTAATATAGCTTGTGCCGACCGTACTATTTCAAACTATTTTGACCACGGGGCAGTTCCGTCAGTATTCATTATAATATTTACTCGCGTTTTAACCTCGGTTAGTTTTAAACAAATGTGCAATTAATAATTTTATTATCATTCATTTTAATTCCTCTCTGATATCAATTTATAATTTCGTTTTGTTCTATATTGGAAATGTGTGTATTAATAGATATAATAAATATTAATTTTATTTTACATCAGATATATGTATATTTTTTGCAATGCATACGTTTCTGTGGCCTGCTTATAGAATAATATAGCAATTATAATTTACCATAATATTGTTATTTAAGGGTTTTCAATTATTATATATTGTAATTGAAAAAAAAACAATGTGAACACAACACCAATATATTATACCCACTTCTTGTGACTTTTGTAATTCGTAAAAATTCCCAAATTAAAATTTTATTCATACCAGAACAGATTATGCGCACATTCGTTGAAATGTTCGAAATTTGAATTTCAAATATCAGTACGTTCTGATTTCGTCACCGATAAAGGAACTGTATTGTTGGGCGCCTTACAGTGTCCTCTTTGTGTTATACTGGAAATAAATCAGTTGTCACGTACTTACCCTAAACGGCCTTATAACTTTTTGAATTTAGAACTAGAACCCCCATGAAATGATTAAAATTGAGGATGTTCTAAATTTGAATTGATAACGAATGTCGTTTATATTACTTTTTATGACATGACACGGCCAGAATCTGATTCAATGGAAATTGATTAGCGGAACATAAATGTTTAAAAAATACTTTAGAAAACCTAAATATAGCCTGATAGGTTAACGCTTAGATGAATAATAATCTTACGCCATTAGTAAACATTATTTTAGTATTTATGACTACTTAGAATATTTGGCGACACTTAGATGAAGCTCATGAGGCCCTAAACATGTTGATATTTTGGTAAAGAATTATCTATGTATTTAAACTTTTTTTTAATAAACTACTGATAATTCGGGTAATGTGCATATTGCCAACCTTTTTATGACAATTACCTAATATGTTTGAAAATTTTTCGCATATCCAAACTTCTTTGTCTCAAATCTTGATATGGAATCATGTTATTATTGTTATTCGACTTTGATGCTCGAGTTACTTGTTATTATGAGTTTTTTCAGCTATCTGAAAGACATAACGTTAACTGAGATTCCGATACTTACCTAACTATATGGTAAAGAATTTGTTATCAGTCACATCCTGAGACCCAATATCGTCAGCTGACTGCGGTTGTACACCTCTTAGGGGATATGGGCGTGACGATATTAACTCATTTTTAGGGTTCCGTACCCAAAGTGTAAAATGACGGAACCCATTACTGAGACTACGCTGTCCGTCTATCTCTCAGGTTGTATCTCATGAATGCCAGTATAACAACAAATACTAAAAACAGAATAAAATAAGTATATAAAGGTGCTCCCATATATCGAACGTAATTATTTTTTTGTCTTTTTTAAAGAAAATGATACGGAACCCTTCGTGTGCGACTTAACTCTCTCGCACTTAACGGATTTTTATTTTCTTTCATCTTGCAAAATTTGAGTCATGAAAGTCGCTCGCTTTTGTCGTCAGTCATGTTGTAGTAACATTAAATACTTTTTGACCTAACGGCCCATGACGTTCGTTTTATAGGATAAAGACTGCGAACAAGCACACGTCTCCTGATAGGTACGGAATTAGAATATAATCTCATATCAGGAGAGCTATAGGAGTTTGGTAGGTACCACCAACCTAACCGTTAACCTATCCCCCTTGTTAAAGTTCACCAGCAAATAAACAAGCCGGTAGCGCACCATTACCATCTTCGGTGTCCATAGGCGTCATTTGCTTGTAACAGGGAATTCCTTTGCTAGATTCCTTTCTTTTACTATAAAAAATCCCGGTGGTAAACGCGATAGAGACTAAAAATATGTTGTATTAGCTGTGCCCGCGACTTCGTCCGCGTTTTTTATTTAATTATTTTATACGTTTCTAAAATAAAAGTAGCCTAAGCCATTATTTATTAGGTACATCAGTCGTCTGCCAGTGAGAGTCCCGTCAAAATCGGTCCAGCCGTTTCAGAGATTAGCAGGTACAAACAGATAGACAGGCAGACAGAAATTCTAAAAAATATTATTTTGGTATACATATACACCTTATTTGTAATAAACGCATATGTAAGTATGGTACTTATGCATTTAGTAAAAAACTATTATTTTAATATTGACATACAGACACTCAAACTTTATTTTTTTGTATAGATTAAAATTCATATTAACCAAGTAAAAACCTCTGGAACCCCTGGAAGAAATAATAGGTTGACTGGTTACTATTTGCCAAAATGTAGCAATTTAGCAATTAAAGAAAATAAATAAAAATTGGCCAAGTACGAGTCGGACTCGCGCATAAAACGTTCAGTACCTAGGTACCGAAAAAAAAGTCACGTTTAATGTACGTGAGCCTCATTGGAATGTTTTTTTATACTGTTTTTAGTATTTGTTATCATAGCAGTAAGAGAAATACATTATCTGTGAAAATTTCAACTTTCTTGCTATCAAAGTTCATGATATGGGTGACAGACAGATAGACAGACAGCGGAGTCTTAGTAATAGAGTCTCGTTTTTACCCTTTGAGTACGCTAAAACCTAGATAGCAAAAACATGCTTTTTATATCAGTCCCTTTGTTGCCAATGCCGCCAATATTGGCCAGTTTCACCAACATTGCCCAACGTTATTCCAATGTGATCCGACATTCATTAACAATACCATGTTTCTTTCAAATACGTTTCCCAATGAGTTTTTTTTAATTAAACAGTAGAACAATACGTGGTCAAACAATTGTTACCAATAGTTCTGAGCTTTCAAACCATAGTATTTTTTATCTGTGCTTAATTAAAAAAAAACTCGAAACCAAATATGGTTCTTATGTGTGTGCAGGTAAGGGTGATATTGAAGGGCTCTTACGTAACAAAAGCCCATACAACCAAAATTTACCCTTCTGT
Source organism: Lasaia peninsularis (assembly GCA_018236625.1). Taxonomy (NCBI): domain Eukaryota; kingdom Metazoa; phylum Arthropoda; class Insecta; order Lepidoptera; family Riodinidae; genus Lasaia; species Lasaia peninsularis. The sequence goes on from DVZL01000336.1 coordinate 22,459, forward strand.
ATCTCCCTGGTTAATATCAACTTTTAATTTCACACATTTCCAGCCCTTAGATTTTCAATTTGCCTCCTCTTAGTGCTTGTGCCTCGCTTAAATCGTGCAAGTTACTTGAATGAGATTAAATATTATAACATGTTACAGACTTGACACAGTCTAGTAGAGATTTACTAAATATGATTCAGTAATCGAACCGAATCTAACAAATAACCGAAACCACTATATGAATTTCTCTGAGATATGACATGTTATAATGATAACAGATTTCGTAAAAATGGGATTTTTTTAAATTGTTATCCCTATAATAAGGGATAAACATTTTTAGTATACAACGTGTATCATTGGACCAAAAGCTACTTCATATAATTTTATGTACCTAGTTGTTTTTACTCTAGGTTGCTACTGTTCGTAATTGGAGCATTATTATTTTGATTCAAAACGATTTTCATGATGTTGTTTGATGCTAGTGGCTATTTAGTTTATATTAACATTTATCCATCATTTTTAAAAAACCTTATTTATGCCTATGTTATAAGAGGATATCATTAAGTCAGCAAACGTATTTTAATAGTTATTATAAACAAATCCTAACTTTCTACACTCCTCAATAATAATTCTATTCATTTTGTATTGATTCAAACAGAAACATTTTATTTAAAGGGTGAATTCATAAGCTCTTACGTATCTCGTAAGCATAATCGACTTTAGACAAAAGATTTTAATAATGTATTGCCAACTTGCAGCAGTGATATGTCTTTATAGTATACTGGACTACTGAAACACGCTATTGTTATATTTTTAATTGACCAAAATAAAAACCTTCCTAGTTATTATACTGATGTAATAAAAAAATATAAGCCAATAACAAGTATTCGCATTTCGCACACCATTCAAACGGGCAATAGTCATTAGGTTAAAACATGGCGTCGTAGGGGAGAGCGCATGCGTCACACGAGGCGGGAACGAGTCCGATTGGTTGCATCCTGCCGCAAATTGAAGTACGCGGACGTCCGTCTCACACGCGTTCATATATTGTTCCATTTTCGAAATCATCCCGATGTTCGATTTTCAAATTGAAATACCATAAGTTCGTTACTGTAGTTTTAGTAGTGTCGTACTCAGACGTCTGTTGACATGCGTTTACCGTTACGATATCTGATTTTCAATGTTATTAAAATTCAGTTTTGAATTTGGAATTTTGATGTGTAGTTTTTAGTGAATTTCATTGTGCCAGCCAGGTATGTGATTTATTCTGTTTTTAAATGTTGTAACCATAATATTATATTCATTTTGCTCTAATCTCTACCTTCTGCAAAATGGATAAGTTTTTTTTCCTAAGATATTGGTGTCTTTTGGTAGTAATATCTTAGTAACGAATTTTATACCTATGCTGTTATCTGGGAAAAAATACAGACATTAAAAGCGCACCGACTGAGATAAACACCCGATGCTTTAGCTATAGCGAAAAGCTCAACCTTCTGCAGTACCTACTCCTTGCGTCAATTCCCCCATGCTGAGGGTTGGGACCATATTATAGAGCAATCTCTCTTATAATATTTCTCCATCTGTTGCGTTCCTCAATAAGTATAACTTCTCCTTTTGCCGTATTAGGTGGTACGGGATAGGTTTTATTGCCTTATAGAATTTTCTTTCGGATACCTTTTGTATTGCCTTACTCCAGGCTCCACTTATCTCGTGGAATCAATATACATGTTTTCTCCCATGCTAATCTAGCTAAAGTTTGTTGGATCGGCTTATTATTTTTATAGCTGTAGCATTAAGCCAAAATATGACCGCATTGCCTTAGTCAGCTTCGCACGGGTATACTATACATTTTATATACATAAAAACCTTCCTCTTGAATCACTCTATCTACATAAGAAAACCACATCAAAATCCGTAGTTTTAAAGATTTGAGCATAGATAGAAATAAAGGGACAGAGAAAGCGACACTGTGTAGTGATTTCTCGGACGTTGCAATGAATAACTTTAATAACACCGCCTCGTTGGCCGAGTGGCTAGCGTACACGCCTAACCGCATCGACTAACTGCGAGGCTCGGGTTCGATTCCCGA
>DVZL01000337.1:0-24514 GCA_018236625.1 Lasaia peninsularis
TTTGAAGTTCAGGGACCCAATAAAAAAATTATCGAATTTTTTGACTTATGTTCTTTAGTCCGCCGACCCTAGATATAATAAAGCTTTCCGCCCGCGGCTTTGCCTGCGTCAATAATTTTAATACCACAGGTAACATTCAAAGGGCGGAAATGTTTCCATTTTACTTATTGCGTAAAAACATACCATCTTTTATATAGTCAGTAAATCGTTTCAGTGGTTTAGGCGTGAAAGCGTAACAGACAGACAGACAGAGTTACTTTCGCATTTATAATATTAGGAAGTCAGGATAGTCACATATAATTTACTTTACTCAAATTTTATGATTCCTCCCCCTACTCATCTTCGTGTTATACCGGCTTCCTAATCTAGGGGATTCGAAGGGGACGTAAGTTTTTACGCAAAGCGACTGCCATCTGACCTCTGCAACCCAGAACCTAGGCCGAAATCTAAATTAGACCGGAAAGCTAGTGTCCTAGTCAAATCCCCTGGATTAGGTAGCCGACCCCGACATCGTCTGATATAATATCTGACGAAGAAGAACATAAGGTAGCGAGTAAGCACACGGCTCTCCTGATAGTAAGACATTATTTAGGCCTTTAAACCTGTGCTATGTTTTGGGTGCGTCGCTATCCTGTGGTCGAGTTTCTAGGCCCGTTATGCAAGTTTACCTAACATCCCATCCAGACTGGAACAGGACATGGTATGGTAGCAGGAATAATCCCTATACGGTTGAGTTGTAAAGCACTCTAGCACTAGAAAATTTATCAAATTTACGAGTTATCCCCTTCTTCTGAAACCTAAGGCTCGTAATCCTGTGAATTGTCACGAAGGCGGTGGAGTAATATCGTAAAGTTGAATACCTCTTGCTTCAGATCGGATGCTTCGGCTTCGCTGGCGGCCAGTCGATCATTCAACGCTGAGATCTGAGCATCGCGCTCCCGTTCGACCCGTGCTATAGTTTCCCGACACCGTCTCTGCTCCTCCGCTATACGCTCTTCGCATCTGCATTCAATCTGTGAAAATAATTATACGATATCACTAAATGTTTTTATAATATTTAAAGGCAAAAGCTTATTTTCTGATGGTAAGGAATATCAAGGGTCAAAACAGTCAGATTGTCAATTTAATTGAATTAAAGGATAAACTATTAGGATAATATTTGTTCATATTTTATAAGCAACTCAATAATATTTATACCTCTGAAGTAGAACCCATCATATACAAATAAATAAAACTGGAGTATCTGTATGTAATATTTAAATAACCGCTTTCTACTAAATGCGTAAAATCATGTTTACCAAAATAGGGTTTTTTTAGATTTTTCTTATCCCTCTGTCTGTTTGTACCTGCTTATCTCCGAAATGGCTGGACCGATTTTGACGGGACTTTCACTGACAGAGAGCTGATATAATAAGGAAAAACTAAGCTACTTTTATTTTAGATATATAAATAAAATAATTAAATTAAAACGAGGATGAAGTCGCGGGTACAGCTAGTACAATATAAGTGTCATCAATTCATTGAGAATTGACGAAGTCATCGCCTGATAAGCATACAAAAATTGGCGAAGTGTAAGGCCGACTCGCGCTCGAAGGGTTCTGTACCATTATCTATGAAAACGGTAAAATAGTAACGTTTGTATGGGCACCCTGTATGTGTTCATTTTAGTTTTTAGAATTTTTTGTTATAGTGGCTATAGGAAAATATTAAGGTGACAGACAGACAGACAGACGGACACCGGAGTCTTAGTAATAGGGTTCCGTTTATACCTTCTGAGTACGTAACCCTAAAAAACTGTCACAAATAATGCAGACGAATTGACCTACTTTTTTAAAGTAGGTTAAAAGCAATAAGCTGAAAAACTTAGGCTTGAATGTTACACTCTTTGCATAATTAAAAGCCTTTCGAACCAAAAGACGAAAATGGCAAACAATAATGTTATGTCGGAATAGACAAAATACCCTTTAGTAACGGTACATATCAAATTATTATAACTCCTGGACGGTGAAATAATGGGGATTCTAATCCGTCATTAGTATAGTATCGTTTCAATATTTCTGTAGCGTTAAATATATATTGCGCATTTTTATTTAATTATTTTATACATTTCTAATATAAAATTCTAAAATAAAAGTAGCCAAAGTCATTCCTTATTACATCGGCTGTCTACCAGTGAAAGTCTCGTCAACATCGGTCCAGCCGTTTCAGAGATTAACGGGTACAAAGACATTAGACAGACAAAAATTCTAAAAAGTATTATTTTGGTATATACCTATGCATTTAGTAAAAAGCAGTTATTTTAATATTACATACAGACATTCCAAATTTATTTATTTATATAGATTAGTTGCTGCTAAAGCTTTTGATAGTCTCAGTATACTTGCACATCAGATCTAACAGCCTGACCATAGGACAGCGCGCACCTACAACTATAGTGTCTATAGGCCTCGTTTGTCTCTTCCCATTAGGAGACTCGTGTGTTTGTTCGCTGATTATTCCATAAAAAAAGATAGTGGTTCAGTTTGAATCCTATTCCGGTAGTGCAGGTTCGAACTTGTCCATGGGATCTTGTATTGGTTAATCGTGGGTGCCGCCTGGTTGGCCGAGTTGGCCGAGTGGGTACATGCCTAACCGCATCGACTTATCGCGAGGCTCGGGTTCGATTCCCGATGGGGACTGACATTTGTGTGATGAACATGGATGTTTATTAAATTTATTCTTGTATCTATTTAAGTATTTCTATGTATTAGTATCGTTGTCTAACACCCAAAACACAAGCATTTAATTTGCTTACTTTGGGGTTAGATCAATTAAATTTGTGTAATTTGTCCAATAATATTTATTTATTTATATGTGTCTACTCTGCCTATAGCGTAAAATTACCTCTCGAATCTGTTCATCCAACATATTGACTCTTGCTTGAAGGACCGCGTTGTCGGCCTTCGCTCTCGCGTACCTGTCGTCAGCCGTGCTTTGAGTGTCTGCCAGCGACGTCACTTGCTGTTGTAACAGTTGAACCTGAAAAAAAAACATTTTTTAATGACAGCCAGAAATAATTAATAATAGTCCTTTTTACTGACATAACCACAAATAATTAAAATAATAGTCAATATAAAAGACGTTCATCTAGTATTTGAGATGTCGATATTTCCATCATTTTCAACATTATTATTCAGTGTAATATAGACCGTTTTAACTCGAGAACGTACATGAATCAATTTATTTTATCTTTAGTATGGAATATAATGATAATTAAATATTTAAAAAAACATAAAAAATTACATTACATGTGCCGGGTGAAAGGAAGTTTGTCAGAACAGCTAGTTTAAGACAATAAATTTTTTAACGCTTTTGAAATCAATTTAAACCGGAAATAAATTAGAGAAGAAAAGTTCTTGTTTATTACTTGATTTTTAATCATCTGTTAATCTTAGAAAATAAGTATTGGCACGCCCATATCTTCAAAAGTGTAGGCTGAGGTAAATATGCACTCAAGATTATTCGATTATCTTAGATCTCATGATATAACAGGTGGCAAGTCCGTTGCCATATCGGATACAAACCGACGGTGTTTTTTTTCACCATAAGAGCACTGAGAAAATGTATATTAATTTGGTACACGGTGGGGTTCGCACCCAGACTACCGAAATGGATGTCCAAAGCGCGTACCACTGTGCCTTCGAAGCTCTGTAAAAGTTTATTAGATTGAAAGGGCACACTATGCAGGTGTGTCTTAGTCTGCCCAGATCTGTTTGATCGTAAATAATATTATTATCTGTTTCAATCTTCAGCCAGTTAAGGTCTATCTATTTTCGATAAGCATTAGCAAGTATTAATCATGTCTAAGCCATAAAGCTATGTGCTCTATTCATTGTACAATATTATTTATAGGTGTTATATAAATCTGAAAATTGTTCTCTTATTATAGTTTCCCGTATAGATTTTATACGGTACTAGCTGTGCCCGCGACTTTGTCCGCGTTTTTATTTAATTTAATATAAAATAAAAGTAGTCTAATCTGACCTTATTACATCAGCTGTAAAAGTCCCGTCAAAATCGGTCCAGCCGTTTTAAAGATTAGCGGGTACAAACAGATAGACAGACAAAAATTCTAAAATTGTGTAAACATCATATTAATTTAGTAAAGTGGTTGTTTTAATTTTAAATATAGACACTCCAATTTCATTTATTTGTATAGATGTAATTACACTGGATAAAACTCTACCTTGTCTTAAAGTGGAAAAGAAAACAACCTATTGCGTATTCACTTTGGATTGGACGCTTATTTAAAATTTAAACTAATTTAAAGATTGATTGATAATTTATGATTTGCAATTTGTCCTTGGTTGATTGCTTTGTGAATTTCAGCGTCCAGTGGAAATAATCGATTATTATCGTTTCTAATCAATGATAGTTTTACTTGCTAATGATATGATAATATTCGGTAAAATATCTGCTTAAAATTAGATGAAAATTGGAACTATAAATAATACGTTATTTTTTTTTACAAATACACCAAGAGTTGAACTTAAACCAAGAGTCGAAAATACATTGCAGGCATGGAGATTACACTCTTAACAACGACCTGTCCGCAAAATCAAACATCTATCTTTTCGTCGTATGGCCTGCTATCTCACTCGGACAACGTCGGTTTTTTTGAAATTGTATACTCTACAAAGCTGATACAAAGGGAAAATGGCTAGTTTAGAAAGAGTTAGCAATGCTATAGATGCGGGATAGAGTTAGTCTTAGCCACGAAACCAATTATATCAGGATACTACACTCCTGTCGCCAATATAAAAGTATTGCTATCTCACTCTGAACTGGCCAACGTCTACGACAGTGGTCAACCTTTTTTTGTTGCGGTACATATTTAACGTTTTCAAAATTTCGCGGCACGCAAAGAAAAAGATAAAAATTATTTACTTACTACAACACACTATATAAATAGTTTATGACAAAAATTTAGCGGCACACTTTTGAAATTTGGCGGCACACAAAAGTGACGCGGCACAATGGTTGAGAATCACTGTTCTACGAGCTCTGTGGTATTAACAAAATCAAAAAAAGCTGATCCTAGGAGAGGTAGATGTTTAAAATTGACGACACTACTTTAGGAGTGTAATATCGAGATTTTAATTTTTTTAATTTTTAAGTAATGAAATTATAATATTTTAAAACAACTTTGGCTTAATGAAATTATAATATTATAAAACAACTTATGAAAACCAAATATCAAAAATGTTTATTGATTTGGAACCGGTTATAGAGTTCATGACTTTAATTAAGCATTTGAACAGTGACATCATTGAATCATCAAAACAGGATGAGAATTATCTGACAATGACGCGCATCATTGCACACATGTTATTAGGTAACTAAAACGTATTATACATATATTACACGTACCAAGTAAGTATATTTACTATATATACTATATATACTATACCGCGAAGAATTGTTGCTTACGGATACCTAATATTAATAATAAAAAACAGTACTACCTACGTCTTGCTTTGTTTTATAATAATAGCTAAAAATATCTTCAGATTTATCATTTGTCTATTTCTTAATAAACCAGACAAAATAAAGAATTGCGTTTCCTATTCATATGAATGGGAAATCATTTAGATAGGTACCATGATCATCATTATTGTGATGGTAAAAGATCAGGCACATAGAAACTCAAAGAACTAATAAAACTACTTTACAGTTTTGTTATTAGTAAATTTTTTTATGAATATAGTATCTTTCTACCCGTGGCTCTGCCCGCGTCAACTTTTTTAATAACATAGATGACTTTTAAAGAGCAGATTTTTTTCCGAGGCATAATAGTTATTGCGGTTAAAAATACCCTCTTTTTAATGAAGTCGGTCAAAAAGTAGCCTATGTGTTATTCTCATGTATAAGCTATCTTATTGTAAAGTTTAATTCAAATCCGTCCTGTAGTTTTGTCATGAAAGAGTAAAAACCATACATACATCCAACCATACTTACAAACTTTGGCGTTTATAATACTAGTAGGACTTAGTATCAATGCTTCTAGTTGTTACCAAGAGTCTAGAGTCTCCGAAGTCGGCATTAAGAAGGTAATAAATGTGGAAAAAGCTAGGCAAGTAGGAATCGTGATACGTGGCATTGGATATTCTCTGTCTACCCCGCAAGGGACTTGGCATGAAGATATGTATGTTTGAGGTTACTACCGTTTTGATTACTACTAGTGGCTACCGTTACCCAGGTGATTAAAGGTACCTAGGTACTTTAAGAAAAAAGTTCTTTACGTCATTCATTCAATCAAGATAATAATATTTTTAAAAGTAAATGTTAACGTTATGTTTTATGAGTTATGACCTTATTAAAATTTTGAAAAAAGTCTTCCTCAATACATCTTCAGGTATTTTTATTTAGGTAAATGTGGTTTCAACATAATTCACTGCGTAGTAAACATACAGTATTACATAAGGAATTAAAAATAAAATCATAATTGTAAAACATTGTAATCGTTAATATCTTCAGCCAAAACATGACTCAGATTCTACGACTTGAGACTTATAATATCGCTCACGGCATATTTCCCCGTGAAAGTTTCAATTTCAATAAAAAAATAATAATCAAGCCGTCGTCATAGGCAATTACAAGCGCAGCTTGATGAAAGATCGATTTTGTATTAACTTTCACAGTCAGTATAATAATCTATGTGAATATTGATATTACGGCGATTATTTTTCTCGTAATTTTATTTACTTTCCAGTAGCTCGTAAAATGCGATTAATATTGATATTAATCAACATCACAGGGCGTTTAATATGACATATTACATTCCTGTGTCTTTGGGAGTGAACCATGAATCATGAGAAACTATCTTACACTACTAACAAAGATAAAACTAAATAAATATCGTCATGCTCATATCTTCGAAACATTAGGCAGAGGTACATATGCACCCACGGTTAGCCGACGATATTAGGTCCCATGATGGGACAGGTGGTAAATAAGTAGCCATATCGGGTACAAATTCCGGGTTTTCCACGATGTTTTCCTTCACCGTAAGAGCACTCAGAAAATGTATTTAAGTTAGAAAAACTCATTGGTGGGGTTTGAACCTGAACTACTGATATGGTAGTACAAAGCATAAAGTCCAAAATATAATAGGTAGAACTTCAGTAGCCGAATGGTACCCACCGTTCGGCTACTGAAGCTCTACCTATTATATTTTTTGAATACGTATACTGCGTATTCAGGATATATATATGTTAGGAGCGTAATCTGTGCTATTTTGAAACTGGCCATTATCTCTTTTTGTTAGGTTTGTGGAGTTAATAATGTTAAAACAAGCCGGTCGAATGAGCTATGTCGCTAAGGTTTTCATTTCTAGTACCTTAAACGTCATGGGTTCAAGAAATAGCGTAAGAAATTGATGAAAAGAAGTACATTTAAATCCCCTAAATAACTTCTTATTTAGAGGATTTAAATGTACTTCTTCCTGTTGCCTCTTCAGGCATAGACAAGAGTTTCCCTAACTCAATATTTTTTTCTTTCATTCAACTTAACATTTGTTTCGTCAATTAACTTAAGTAATGTTCAATATTTGACGTTAAAGTAATTGTAAATTATAAGAGAGATATGTACTACTGTAATAATCACCTATTACTTATAATTATATATACTGCTGAAGATTTAACTAAAATATTATTATAGTTAAAGAGTCATAGTGAAAACATAAATAATGGAAATTGTTTCAGTCTTTTGTCTTCAGAGCTGGGAAAAGACAAAAAATGGAAGCTAAGCAATTATATATGAATCGTGTCTCTTGGCACTCGATACTCCCTATCTACCCCGCAACAGAACTGGCGTGAAGATATGTATGTGTATGCCGAGAACAGGCCCTCTCAAATTTAGATACGTCTTATCGTAACATATTAAAGGCATGACGTCTATCACAGGATAGATGTCGTGCTCGCAACATGAATTGACAATATTGCAGCATGCAACTACTTAAATATTTAGAACAATACAGAACGCTAATAGTTTTTCTGTTCCAGTTACTCTGCTAAGGATTTTTACAGTAATAGAAAATAGTCTTAAAGTGGAGCTCGAGAACACGTCAAATCATTATAACCGAACGTCGTATTTAAAATCCCATCTATTTAGTGCATCTGCACTAATTATGTAATTGTTTGTCTTAAAATCATAACATATACAATAGTTTCTAGTTTTTAAATTAACAAAATCATTAAATTGTTGAAATAATATATATTTGTTTATTTTGCTAAAATTTACCACATACTTTTTATTAGACTGCTATAACGACAATTGTAGTGCATATTGAAAATAAGTTACAATTTAAAGAGAGAACTCACGAAAAGAGATCTCATGAAAAAAAACCATGCTCATAAATAACTTAGTAACCACATACAAACGGTTATTAAAATCATTTTGCGATGCGGTGTTAAAAAAAAGATAGAGTTAATCTTGTCTATTTCCCAAATTATAACGCGTACCGTTAATTAGTGTAAGTTAAATAAAAAAATGCGATAACCTTGTTAATTGGCTCTGACGCGTGAAAAGAATTATCTCCATGAGTGATCGAGATCATTCTCTGTACGTGTGCCTCGGTTATTTTTGAAGTAAACAAACTGTTAACTTTGACGTTTATGATACCCCGTAAATATACGTGTTTAAAAACATCAGAGATATAATACATCTGCTTTTTTCAAAATAAAAGTGTATTATATCTCCAGAGAACTCTATAGTTGTAAGGCTTCCGTACTTAAAGGGTAAAACTAAAACTTAGCTCTCCATCTATCTGTCTGTTGCCAGGCTGTATGTTAGAAAGTTGTTTTTTTTTACAGATGATAATATATTTCTGTTGTCGCGATATTAAAAAATTCTAAAAACAATAAAATAAACGTATAAAGGTGCTCCCATACAACAAACGTGATTTTTTTACAGTTTTATATATTTTTTATTTATAAAGAGCCCTACATGTGCGAGCCCGACTCGCATTTGGCTGGTTATAACCCAATAGCGTATCTGAAGTCTACTTTTTGGTTGCTGCTGACGCAATACCTAAGTATTTTATTGGGTAGAAACGACACCATAATTTGCAAGAAAAGTGTATCACAGTGTTTTGTAGTTTCGTCTTTCTAGTTGACATTCGTCTAATTGACTGGTAATATACATATTTTGGAAAAAGCAGCATTAACAGAGATTCTCTTCAACAATTTTCAAACATGTACTAAGAAAATGATAGACCACCTAACTTTCACTAGTGTAATTAGGAAAAGAGATTTTAATAACAGTAATCAATCATATCACATAGACAAGGTACCCATGCACATATTAAAATCACTTTACAATAAAGTTAATAATATGCGATGAGTTTATGTTAATGAATTCGATTATGTAAGAATCGCGTGAGAACTGTCAAAAAAACAGCCTTCGCATTGTCTATTTGATTATCAATCACGCAAGAAGTATTAGACGAGATATAACGAGACTTTCACTAGAAGAAATATCAACTGCCGGCAGCTGCCGGTAGAATGTTTTAGCGACTTCGGGATATGTTTCCAACAATATCTTTGACGTTCTTCATTTTTACTATAAGTGAAACTCATCATCATTTATGATAAGAGCATTTTGGTTCTTAAGCTGTGGAACAGATTATAGTTTTGTAACATGTTAAATTTGCTGAACACTTAAGTTCGATTTTGTCTTCATTATAACACGCCAAATATCTCATAATAATAGTAACTCTTTATAGTCATATTATGGTATAAGCAATTATGGTACTGCAAAAATGTATAAAGATGAGCTTTTATCTTGCAAAAGTTGCCTTGATTATGAACTTTATGTGGGCGTGCTTCGCAGGCACTTACCGTGCCCTACACTGCCCGTCCCTACAACTATTCAAAATTACAAAATAGTAAAATTACAATATCACGTTATAAAAAGAGTTCTCATAAAACTTAAATAATTTAAAGTTAGGAATTATCATTTATATTATTTAAGTTTCGTATTATTATTAGCAGTACATTATACAATCAATTCATAATATTTCTTGTCATAAATTAAGCTATGTTGAATTGCGTGAACTTAAGCGATTTAAAACCTTTTTGAATTAATTAATTTTTTGAAGTTAGTTTTTAAATCATAATTTAAGCATTTTATAAAGTTTCTAATTTTTAAGACTTTATAGAAGGATTTATTTGTCCTAACTTATGTAAAAAAAAACAAAATTGCATAATCTGTGCATCGTTATAATCTGCATTTATTGTATACTAATACCACATTAATGCAGGCCCTATGGCAATAAGACAGATTAAACTATTCATACTTAAATATGACATGGTAAACGGCTGTAAGGCACAAATAGGCGTTCAGTTGAATAGCATTCGTGACTTCCCAAAGCGATCATGTTTTCTTCGTCCAACTTGTCTTGCAACTTTCCAGAGTTGGCAACTTTGCATACAGTATGGATATATTTGTTAAATAACTGTCTCTTGTCAATGGTATCAGTATAATATCATCGGTTTTAAGAAAAGTGAAATTGGAATTCGTGTTACGCAATATGATTTCCATTATTGGCATTTCCACTTAAGTTCTTACTTAATTTAATTAATTAATAAATAAATATAGCGTGTCATTAATATTACCTAATGTTACTATGAATATGATTAATTTATAGTTGCTATATTTTAATGGAATTCGAAGGCAAACACGCAGATATCTACTATTAATAAAAATACATGTCGTTTATAGATTTATTTATTTAATTTTTGGCGTTAACCAAACAAATAAATCTGTACAAAAGGCAAACTTAATAGGTATAGGCATTCTACACTAGTCAACCTTTGGGCCAACAGAAAGTACAGTAAGTAGTTGTTAGGAAAGCAAAAACAAATAATTAAAATTGGGGTTTTTATAGCCTAAGCCCGAAAGCTTGAGAAAGTATCAATTAACTAGAACGTCCTTAGCGGAATACTACAGTAACGAGTATTATTCATTGATTGTTAATTATAATCCCTACTGAGTATTATAAATGCAACATTGTATATATTTGTATGTATATTCCGTCAGATAAAAATGATTGAATCTATAATTAAAGTTCAAGAAGGATCGATAGTTTAACGTAGTTATTAAGGAATTAAGAGGCCGCTGCCGCGGGGAATAACTAGTGTTTTTATGAATCGTCGTGAATATTGTATCAATAAAAGTCTAAGAATAGTTATTTTAACTTAATTTACATAAGAGATTTACACTTTTTTGCCTTACCGACTAGAGGATTAATGCTTACAAGTAAGTACTTTATGATTATGGAAATGTTTGTCTAATTTGGTCATAGTTTATCATGCAAACGGTAGTGCTTATAAGGTCATAGTATGTCAATGATTATTTTATTGTTACTCAATTGATGACACATTATTATAATTAGCAATTACTTAAGTATAAGCAATTCACACATTCAAATTTCTAGTTCAAAATAATTCAAAACCTAATTAATTTTCGTATCGCTATAAGATCGGGGCTAGGCTGAGTGGCCAGTAAATTAGGTTATTCGAAAGAAAAAAAAAATTAAAAAAAGAAAAAAAAACAATATAATTCGTTACCCCGATGTTTTCTTCACTCACAGACATCATACGTAATGACATTAAAGAAGAAAAACAATTGTTTGTGGTTTTCAGTCAATTGTACAAGCTAAATTTGAATATGTAGGTATTTAGCAATTTACAAACAAAGGATATTTTTTCTTCAAGTCACGAGTGTTTGTATTATAAGAAAATATCTAACAACAATATATTTTCTGTGAAAAAATAAAAATAATTCTCAGTAAAATAATTACACAAATGTCATTAGTGACTACATTTAAATATATTATTATTCTCTCCTATAAAATGGCTGATAGTGCATGTATGAGAATAATACCTACTTTATGCGAGCAAGAGACTTATAAAAATATATAAACGTATCTTAGATCTTGTAAAAGTTTAGGTTGTTATTATTATTTAACAGATAAGTGTACCGTTTAGTAAAAGAAACATTTCACTTTATTGTGAAATGTTATGACTAGAACCCTCATGTTACGCTGTCTTTTTTATAAATTTATTCCAAGCACGGGAGAGGCGCTAAAATCAAATATTTTATTTTATGTGTGTGCGTTAATTTTCGTATTCTTATTTATTATTCATTGATTTATTTACAATTTATATAAGTATGTGTAATTTTTTCACGTTAACGATTAATTTTATAATAATTATTGATTTAACATTATTTCTGTACAAATTAATGATAATTATTTTGGGATATTATTACTCGATCCGGTTTTTATCATTATTTTGTAATAGGTAGAACATTTTAGATGAAAATGTAATGGTTAAGAATAAATATTCTTTAGATATTGTAAGATCTTAAACTCGTTCTATTAAATAAATATCGTAACGCCCATTTCCCTGAAAAAGTAGCCAAAGGTACATATGCATCCACGATTAGCCCACAAAATTAGGTTTCATTACGTACGTGCGTAGTTACGTAATTTATTAGAAACAAAATAAAAGAAATTGAATTAAATTAAAATTAAAATCATGACTAAATTTAAACTTACTTAAATTGAAGTTCCTTATGACTAAAATCAAGAACGGATTTTAGTCATAAGTACCGGGATAATTCTGTATTGATGTGAAATAAAGTTTTCATTAATTCATTCATTCAGGTAACTAATATGAATTTAGTTCGTGCATCAGATGCATTGACCCGGGTCGACGAATCGATATGCACATGATCAGTTTCCAGCGCTGAACGTAGTAACGGTCAGCTACGACCGTTGTGCGTGTCGAATTACCTAGTAAAACTTAATGGTCGCACGTAATTATATGTTTTGTGATTTGCCGTAACACTTTATTCCTTTTTACCTACTGGCAAACTCCTACACTTTACTTAAAGAAAATATGTTGTATTTATAAAATTTCAATCTCTTTGAATTCTTATATCTGGTTAATTTTTTAGCGTTCCGTACCCAAAAGGTGCAAAAACGGAACCCTATTACTAAGTCGCTGTCCGTCTGTCTGTCTGTATGTCACCAGGTTGTGCCTCATAAATCGTTATAGCAAGAAATTTGAATTTTTTACAGATGACGCTATAACAAAAAAAACTAAAAATAGAAAAAAATAAATATATAAAGGTAAATGCTCCCATACAACAAACGTGATATTTTTGTCGTTTTTATGGATACGGAACCCTTATAGCGCGAGTGAGACTCGCACTTGGCCGGATTTTTAAAATTGATTTACATCGTCCCTATACAATATTAGTGAGCAAGTGCTTTTGGGCCGAGTATTTCTTAATTTGTCCGTGAAATTGAAATAGCGGTTCTGTGCAGTACCTTGATTGGTAGACAAAAGCGAGTTTTCCGCTTGGTGTAATAATTTTATATTATTAATCGATTTTTACAGCTTGCGTACTTTCAAAGATGATAAACATTAATTTTGCCTCTGTGGTCGAGTGTATTCGGTGTCCGACTTTGATGCACGAGGTCCCGAGTTCGATTTTCGGGCAGCGTATTTCAGTTAATCTAAAATACAGAAACATTGCCTGGGATTGGATTTGCTCTATGGCGGCGGGCTTGTCACCTATTACCTCATGGGTCCTAATATCGTTTAAGTGAAAAAATTAAGGTTTTCCATTCAATGGTAGCAGATGACAATGAAGCAGATAATAAATTAACAAGAGTGTGAAGCTGCAACAGAATATGATGTTCCAAATTACGAGAACAAAATTAAATGTGTAAGAGCTATTGTATTTTTTTTTCAAATAATTTGTCTAAGACAAAGGAATAAAAATAGAGTAGGATTTATAAGTAGGGCGAGCCGTGGGCAACTGCTAGTTCATACCAAATTAAAATAACATTGTAATCAGAATTAATGACTCGGCTATGGGAAAGCTAAGTAAGTACTAGTTAGCCATTTTCAAGACAAAGAACAGTGAATTAGTTTTAGAAACCCACGTTTTAAATACAATTGTTTTAACGATAGATGCGTTAGCTACGAAAGTTTTGCTGGAAAAACGTAGTTTATCGTACTTGTCTATGGATCCATTAAAATCAGTTTCATCTTTTCGTCACACAGCTAATGTAATAACACAGTTAATTTATTTTTATATTTAGTAAAACATCAGTCGCCTTAACATAACAGAAAATACAAACAAACGTAGACGTCAACATTTATAATATTCGTAGGTTTATTTTATAATCTATAGTGAAATAATCTTTCAATTTTTTAATTTAATTACAAGGTATTCATCGATCAATTGACGCTAAGGCTCACCATAACACAGTTATTGCAACTTATTAGGATTCACTTTGATAATCTGTTTGATATCAGAGCAAAGCCAATTAAATGAAAAAAAAAAAACAAACTTCAATGTAGGACGCGATGACGGCCGTGACATCCTTTTGTGTTACTCGCAATACAAATACTTTTCCGCAACAAAAACAATACCGTGCTAACATTTTTTAGATGTTTCAGTACTGGTTTTGTTCAATTATTCTTTATTTTAAGGAAGTTATTAAAACGTGAACAGTTATAATTTGTCTTCCTAGATCTTAATAGCAAGATACACCTAGAATTGGTATCAGAGATTTACCTCTAAAGTAAGATAAATATGACGTATCCCTGAAGGCAGAGGTACAAATGTACCCACGATTAGTTAACAACATCAGGTCTCATTTTGTGACAGACATGTGTTACAAATCCAGTTTCAGGCAAGGTTATGTTTTTTTCCGATAAACTGAAAAACCTCAACGATTACGTATTCCTGATGCAATAACGCAGTTCCTGCCACTGTTATGTTCCAGTTTAGAGGCCACGTTAACTTACACATAAGGCTAAACAAGGTCTTTCCACCATTGGTCTATAGGCGGCCTAAGCGTAATTTCTGATTTTTTTTATAAATCATAGATTTGAACTAAGGGCTAAGGCTGCATAGTTGGTACTTCCAAGATAAGTACTTCCTATTCAGGTCCACCGGTAAGACCTTCATTGTGGTTAAACATAATACTTTGTGGTAAAGTAAGAGCCCTGATAAACAGTGTCAAGTGTGAGTATTTATATAATTAAACTATTAACACAGATTAAATGTATATTTGAAATCCCGCCTTTTTTATAAAAGTAGAGAAATTATTAACAATTAATTATTATTAAGCCGAGTTAAATAATAACACTTGTTATTAATAAGTGTTTTATCGTTTTACCCTCCTACAAGGTTGCAAAACACGCCAACAGATAAACTAACTAAACTAGTACCTAGCTCATTAAGTTTCGAATTCCACTTCATACAAAAATGATATTTTGTGCGTTTGTTAATATATTACTCCGCCATTATAAATGGATTTTGATGTTTATTTTTTGTGAGATAGATCATGTTTCATTGTGGTACCTACCCAAAAAATTACACTCCTAACAAAGAACTGTCCCGAATACGTAGTATTGCGAACCCACTCTAAACGGGACAATCTCTTTTTCTACCATTTGTCTCAGACATATTGGTCTCTTGAGAGTAAGATAGCCATCCCAATGAGAATCAGATGGATGTTTGATATTGCGGACAAGTCGTTGTTAGGAGTGTAGTCTCAAGATAGTACTTTTAGCTTTACAAATACAATAAAAAAGAGCGGAGTAATCATGTAACAAACATATAAACATTAATATGGTGGCACAATATAAATTTGATCAAGATCCAAGGATAGGTTTTTGAGTTAGGTATACTTAATAATGAGTAAGTATTTCGGATTTTTTAGTTTTACTGTGTTTGCAATATTTTGATTTACTTATTTTCTTCTATACTTAATAAGATACATTATACATAAGTGTGCTTATCTGCATAAGAGATCTCTTCTAGACCTGTAAGACAACAGGTTTTGTAGAAAGGTTGTTACAATGCGGTTATATCGTAAATTAAAATGAACCTTATATAATAATCTTATGTACTTCACTGTTCTGTCTATCTCCTACACTATGATTGTTTTATTATTCAATCTTGTAGTTACAATAATATGGGATCCAGGAATTTTTGAAGCAGGGCACACAGAACAGACGAAAGTCAATATATAGACAAAAGTCTGTTAGAAGTGCGTAAAAGTGATACAATTAACAAAATTCGTAATTCCAGACGGAAATGGTTAAGAGTTTCACTGTTCTTTTATTCATACATTTGATAAATAGTTCAGCACAATGACACGCAACCTTCATCTTTTTTAATTTTTTTTTATTTGATTTATATCATGGAGTCGTCGTAGTAGGTCTATAAAAAAAGAGAGGGAAGCACTTGCCCTCTTCTATAATCTGCCCTTGCATAATAATAAAACTAAATATAGACATAAACATGAGATGCCTTGTGTGATTGATGCTAATGAATTGTTAATTTATACAAGACAAAACAAAAGATGCTTCCTCCTCATTACCCGCATTAAAGTTAAACATGGCGGGCGCGGGCGATCACAATTACAAAACCTTGCATAACATATTGGTACATTCTTGTCTACTGAATACGCGATGTTTACTTTTATTTTTAATAAATTATATAAAACATTTACAATAGTATGCCGTTCCACATTGATATTCAAAAATAACTGTTACGCATGTCAGTAGCTTAAGAAATATTGACCATTATGACGTAATGGTCCATATGTAAGTGTGTTTGTTTGTCTGGGACTCAAGTCTGAATATCGCTATCAGTCATGATGATGCTTGGTGACTTGTAGCTTTTGTTAGAAAAGTTGAGATAATTCTTGTGCGATAGTAATCGTCTTTGGGACAGTTTCATGTATAGTTTTAGAGTTATACTCGTAGTTAAGTTAAATACAAAAATAGTGACAAAAGAAAAATGGATTAAAGGCGAGCTTATCTCTATATACAGAGATTTCATCCAGCCAACCCAAAATAACAAGATGCCGCGATTGCAAAATGGAAGGCATAAAACTATTAACATATAACATGTCTAATGTTAATAAAATTATATTATTAACATTATATAGACAATTTTTGTATCGTTTAGACCATTTCTCATTCAAATGATTTATTTTTTGTTTACTAAAAGTCATTCGTACCATATTATGTAACATAATACTTATACATTTTTACAGCCAACCTTTAGGTCAAAAATACAATTGGATGCATGAGAATTGAAAAAACAAATTATTTGATAGCATGCAAGGGTTTGTCCATATAAATGTCTAACTTTGTAATTTAAAAAAAATATAATATTCCTGACCATTTTACAAAAAAATATTTACCCTCAAAAAGGCTAATTATATTCTTGTGTTATGGGTGTTAGTCAAAGATACTATACATACGAAAAAAATTAATAAACCTCTGTGGTCATCACGCGAATGCCCATCGGAGTTGGTCGGTGGCGTTAGGCGTGTACGCCAACCCCTCGACCAACGAGGTGGTTATTTGTATAAACATATTCTTTTAATAGATGATATTTATTTTTATTCAAAAACATTTAATAGCAAATTTCGCTGATTGTAAGATGTGTTAAAATAGCAGACGTTTTCCCTACAATTATGTATTTAAGTTGAATTGAATTATTTATGTATTTTTTTATAATGTATCAGTTAGGGGAAAACCTCCATGAATAAAATAGCATATATAAATATATAGAGCCTCAGTGGCCTAGTACACGCTTCAGACTTCCATTTCAACGGTCCAGGTTACCGCACCATGTAATAAGTTTTTCTAATTTAAGTATATTTTCCGAGTTCTCTTAGGGCGACGGAAAACATTTTGAGGAAACCCGAGATTTGTGCCCGACATGGCGACGTACTTACTACCTATCACATCATGGGATCTGATATCGTAGGCTAATCGTAGGTGCATATGTACCTCTGCCTCCTCTTTTGGGGATATGGGCGTGACGATATTAATTTGTATTTAAGATGGAACTTTAAGATGATTTTCTTCTTAAAATCAGTTAGGGGAAAAACCTCCATGAATAATAATAACATTACTACTGATTTCTCTTATCACACTTGTCTGATATAGATTACGTTGTATTTTTACGACGAGGATATGTCGAATCGATCAATAGAATATCTTGATTGATGCACGGAAAGGTTTCACTAATCGGTAATTTCACAATTATTTTAACAAATACCCGTTTAGTATTTCAAATGGTGAACATTCTGGATCGCGTGCAATGATGTCGTGTTTAGCCAGAATGCGGCAAGACTTTCAAACAATTCTGTATTTTATTACGTCTGTGTTGAATAACATTTCCCCGTGAACGCATTTTGATTGGTATCTCGCCTTGTTGCGATAAGAGTACTAGAGAATTTATAGTGAAATAGGTTTCTGTGTTGACATATTGCTATCATCTCTGCTTATAACCTCTTTGTAAGAAAATAGACGTTTGTCGAAGACTTATGTAATTTAGAGGTAAATGTTTATTATTTAGTCACGTAAGAAATATAAACTTCGGATTTTTTACTACTGATGAATGTTTTTCTATTGTGAATATCATTGTTACAAATATTTTTATTAGTGTTAGGAACTCCTTCTTTATGCCAAAATATAATGTATGAAATTTGACGTCGATAAGAGTATGTAAATATCGATTAAGTGAATTGGCTATTGAAAAATAAGGCTTATATAGCATCTGGACTAATGGAACCATATCAACGACTTTAATTAATAAGGCAGCCTATAAATAAATATTGTAGAAAATATAGATATAAGACCGAAAATACGATACTCACAAGATATATTTAAAACTTAGAAGTCATAGAGTAAGAATTTAAAGCTAGCAATATGCTTTCTATTTTTCTATGGGCAAATGCTGAATAATCGCTATTCTAGTTTGAAATATTAGTTTGCGTGACGACGCTGAACGATTGAACTATGGTACTGGCAAGTTAAGGAATGGCGATGTCGCGGTTGATTCACTGTAATAAAAAAATAACTTTTGTTTTTCGTGAATTTTGACAGTTATCTTCGGCTATTAAACATCTGTAGAAACTTGGCCCGTTTTACATATTTTCGGTTCACTGTCACGACTTATTGGTTTGTGTTTGATAAGGTTTCTTATCAAAGAAAAAGTACCTAATAGTATTTAATACTATTTAGGATCGTAGTTTATACTATTTAGAATGGGCCAGGCATCGTTTATAAAAAAATAATTTTACGAAAAGACCATTCTCCCCATTTAGATAGTTTTAACTACTCGTATGTTGGAGATTCTCATTCCCATGTCCTCTCTATCACCTTTGACAAATCCTCTATCTTCTAAACTCATATGCTGCCATTATGATTGGTGTTCCGGTCTGGACAGTTTGATAGCCGGTGGATATTAGATCTAACATCCACAGGACAGCGACGTACTACATTTCTGGTACGGTCTCTGGACCCACTAAAAGTATAGGCTTTGGCCTCATATCATCAGGAGAGCCGTGTTTTTTTTGACTATCTAATCACAAAACATGGAAAGACAGACATAAAAGTAACGAGGTTCGATAGAGAAATTTCATGATTTTCTCCAACTAATTGTGATCAATGGTATCATTGCTTCCCTTTAATGTCTAGCTACTGAAATAAATTAGAAAAAACTAGCACACCCTTCTTAAACACTTTTGGACATATTTTACAATATAAGAAAGAATATGTGTCACATTGCACGAGTTATTTTATGGACCAAACAAATGACTATCCGTAACCCAACCGCTTGGGAATTACGATGGCGGGTTTAACTATACATGAATAATGAAATGATTTCATA
Organism: Lasaia peninsularis; assembly: GCA_018236625.1. NCBI lineage: Eukaryota > Metazoa > Arthropoda > Insecta > Lepidoptera > Riodinidae > Lasaia > Lasaia peninsularis. The sequence continues at coordinate 19,768 of DVZL01000337.1, forward strand.
ATTGCAGTGAAACATGTAAGTTTCATCGTTATTCCTTTTTATCTCTTACTTTAGTTTTAATAGCCACTATTTATTACTAGACGAGTGCAATAATAAGCTTAAAGTTGAAACGAATGACAACGTTTAATTACAATAAAAAAATATTTACATTAATTACTAAAACTTCACTGTCGATTTGTCGGCCACCAGGCTGTATCTCGAGAACAATGATAGTTAAAAATTTCACAGATGATGTATTTCTGTTGGTGCTACAACATCCAATATCAAAATTTAAAATAAATATTTAAGGGACTCTCTTCCATACGATAAAATGTTATTTTTTGCCTCTTGTATAGTTTTTTTTGTAAGCGTCAGGACTATCATATTAGGATGTAATATACTTAGTACAAACTAAGTACAGAATAAAGGGACTAAAATACTCAAGAACGAAATGTATGATCTAGATTTATTTATATTATTTTACATTTAAATAGGTATAGAAAAATATAGATTAAAGTTAAATTATCGAGCTCATACTTAGCCAAATCTAGAACAAGCCATACAAAAAAGTATTTACTTAAAGAGTATACGTCACTATAATTTTTGTTTTACGTAAAAACGTGTAAATGTACGAGGTACTTCTTTTAGATAACATTATTAGTATGGCCTGCAATGAAAACGTAAAATAAATACTTGGTCTGGTCAAATTTATTGAAACTGTCAAGAAATATGTCTGGTCTGAAATTGGTGTCAAATTCCTTAAGGTTGTTGGTGTTAAATGGTAGAGTATTAAGTTGCAAGACATATTTGAATGGATCGTAAATTCACTGAAAGAAGTAGAGTTATGAAGGATGTCCATGATTTTATATAACTTGAATTTATTTAAAAAAATAATTAATTAACATCACTCCCATATGGGGAGGAGTAGGCAGAGGTACGTAAATATGCACTCACGATTAGCCAACATTATAAGGTTTCAAGATGATAGACAACGCTCTGTTTTTCAGATACCTAAACTAAAAAAAACATATAACTTGTCCCTAACTGGGAATCGAATCTATCCGGGACCTTGTATGTCAATGTTGAACACCGACTACGCTGGAACACAGAATCGATATTTTCAACTAACTACATTTGTGTGAAGATGTGAAGACAATTCTAAAAAGCATTTTACCTTTAAATATATAGTTGACCTTAATTTATTACTAGCAACGTCAATAATAATAATAACAACAATCAGCTTCCATATATTCACTATAAAAGCACTAACACTAAGTGGATAGTTACAGAGTACCCACTAATGAACTAAAGTTTCAGCAAGGGTTAGTGGGAACGCCATTTTGTGTGGCATCATACTTCATAATACGTCAATTCAAAAGCAGTGACGCTCGGGATTGTTTGTACGTATGACTGCCAATTTAAATTACTCATACTATATTATAGCGAAGTGTAGTAATAAATACCATCATGCCTGTTTTTCCTCGAAAGTAGCGTAATCAATTAGTTGATTCAAGAAAAGCACGGGACCTATATGAAAATTACTCATCTTAAGAAAGTTACGTACCTACCTGATATCTGAGAGAAAGGTCAAGACGAGTAATTTTTCTCGTCGGTTTTTAGACAAGTTACCACCAATTCCCTAAGTGTAAGCCAAATAGTCTAATCCTATATGTATAGATTTTGAGCCCTGAAAGAAACTAATGAGTTTCTAGTCCCTATTTTTTTTTATCTTGTCTGTATTTTTTGAGTTTTACTGAAATTTTGTACGATTTCATAATAAAAGTCACAAAAAAATGCGACTTCTGTTCGTTAATACAAAGGACAAAAATTAAGAAGTTAATTATAGTACTTAAATCTTTTGTTTTATTTTCTTTTAGTATAAGTTGGTAATTTTAACGGGAAATGTACCCCACATTTCCCGTTAAAATTACGAATTCAATCTTGAAACTTTGAAAAAGTACAACCATTAAGTTTCAATAGTACAGATCATATCTCAACAGTATTTTGACTTACTTGGTCAGAGAGATTATCGCACCATTGGTGAGCAGCAGTTTTCTTTCCACCATTCAAGCCATTATTCAAATGGGGTGTCAAGGGACCTCCAGTGAACAAATCTTCAGTAACGCTTGTATCAGAGATAATACGATCTCGAACTGGCGGATCTTGGGGTCCCACAAAATCAAACTGTCCGTCCCACATGTCGTATTCTAAATCTAAACTATCTTCTACGTCAATCGATTCGCCCATGGTTCCGCTTGAGCGGTTGAATATGCCAGTTTTAAACATCGAACTTAACCTACACTTAGTCTTTGGGGTTTAAAATATTGCACTTATCACTACACTTACTAAATGACTTAATTGGATTAGATATAAAAGTTTAATGGCACAAGTTTAATGTAAATCTTTGGGAAATCTCAGCTGACAATTTAAAAAGTTATGTCATGTGCGACATAATCATTATCTTCACTGATTATAAAGATAAAAACACTGCACTGTTAATTAATTATCGTCGTACAAGAGGATCAAAATATCCGGTAAAAAAAGGGTTTGTAGTAGCCGATTTGAAACTTCCAACGGTTGATCTAGCATCGTTTTGTGTTGCAACACACGTTCCGTTCATTTGAGCACTGAATTATTTATGATTTTCAATTGAATTGAACTCCAGAACTTGAATATAGTTAGTGTTATTGAGGAAAGAATTTAAAATCAACGAGTACGTTACGTCGGTCGAGTATCGCGGTTAGTACTGAGTGGCTCGGCCGGCTCGCCCCACCCAACACGGCATTATTATCAGACTGCCAACGCCACGGAGCCGTACAAATAAACTTTATTCGCTCCCTGCTCATACACGATCGTCAGATGGATAGTTCCGAGGCAATAACCCTTATTTGCTCCCCTAGTCTGCATCTGGTAATTTTATGGGCGAGGGGCCGTCGTGATTGCCTGGACACTTGAATACAATAGCTACAAGGACTACAAAGTACGTTCAGGCCTAAATGTTTGCATACAAAGCTGCCGGTTTAATTAAGGAATCGAATTGAAATGAATGAAAAATATAAAAAAAATTAATATCAAAAATAAAATTGTAGAAATATAAAATTTACAGATTAAAAATGTTAAACTAGCTAGTTGTCAAAAATGTATCGTTTATTGGAATATGAATAATTGATATCCAATATTGCCTTTACTGAAAAAATTAAACAAAAGAAGCAATACTGGCTTAGATCATTTAGTAAATAATCTAAGAATACTGGCGTATCCGTACTAATTTTATAAATGCGAAAGCAACTCTGTCTGTCTGTCTGTTACCCTTTTACGCCTAAACCACTGAACCGATTTTGATGAAATTTTGTACAGAGATAGAGTAGACCTTGAGAAAGGACATAGGGTACTTTTTAACCGACTACATTTAAAAGAAGGTATGTTTTTACGCAATAAGTATTATAAGTCGGAAAATGTTGCCTCGATTTTGTTTGTATGGTATGATATTCACATGCGAGCGAAGCCTCGGGCAACAGCTAGTATTTTATAAAGCCTTTGTTTTTTGAAGCACCTATTTTACTTTTAAAATTAAAATAGGGCCTCCCTATTAACGACAAATGATGTGACGAGGTTATTGATCTGTCGATTATTGTATACCTTTCCCGCATCTTTCGCTGCAATAACGTAGTAACGTTCCGCATCTCCATGGTCAAGGACAAAGTTATATAATATCCATGCAAATTTCTTACGAATGCTAATCAACGGTCTGTGTTGATTGCTTTACTTATGTATTACCATCATTTTACTATTTTTGTCATAGGACACTTTTTATTACCTTCCATTCTTATGAAACTTTGTTGCATATCGGATAGATCTGACAATCGGTGACATCTATTTTTTAGTAGGTATGTCTAACCGAGGGCGGTATGAAGTTCGCCGGGACAGTTGGTAATTATTAAAAGTTGGTAGAAACGATTTGATTTCTGAATTTACCATGTCTTGTCCACATTTCGTTCCTTCTAAAGCTGGATGCGATGTCCACGTGTACCTTTCCCTTTGGCAGTGTAGATCTCTGCAGACATCCTCCAAATTTTGTGCAGTCGAGTGACGACTTCCTCGCCCGTACTTTAACATACCTGAAAAGTAGTTATTATTTTTCTTATGTAAGTTGAATTGAAACTGGCTTTTTTATGTGATAAGACAGCGATCAAGCATATGAATTTCCTGATGTTTAGAGAAAACCGTGGCCTTTAGATACTATAGATATTATAGGTGTGGTCGAACTGTTGGACCTTATATGCAATGTCATTATGGCGGCATGAATAGGTAAAGCGGTGAATCTCTACCCGGGTGAGTTGCTACACAGCACTTTACCACTAGTGATCATGTTGTCAGTGAATCAGTTAAGCTATGCTCGCCTCTTACGAGCTGCCTGGTAGGCAGATAGTTTGTTCTACACAGGAGGCATGATATATTTTATCACCTTTTTAAACTCTCTATTTCAATAATCTAGAAAAAAATCCCGCCTAGGTACATCATCTACATTAGAAGCTTAATATTTGAACCTCTAATTTAATTATTCTATAGGCGCTGTGTATTTTCATCATCAAAAAAATCGTCCATACGTTATAATACATCATCTTTCGATAGTTGTAGCGCCTTAATAGAAATAAAAGCCTGGATTGTATCCTAATAAAAAAGTACCTTCCCGCCTATTATCCCCGAAGAAGTAGGCAGAGGTGTGCTAGTATATCCACGAGTCGTAAGTCCAGTAGATATACTAGAA
>DVZL01000338.1:0-24506 GCA_018236625.1 Lasaia peninsularis
ACTCCACAATTTTCAATACCACGAAAAATCCTATCTATTTTCCGGGATAAAATATAGCCTATACGGATTCGGAAGAATCCCTCTAAGTAATAAAGTAAAAGAAATTTTGAAATCGGTCCAGTAGTTTTTGAGCCTATTCAATACAAACATACAAATATACAAAGGTTTCCTCTTTATAATATTAGTATAGATATAGAAATGTATAAAATAAATAAATAAATAAAAACACAGACGAAGTCGGGGGCACGGCTAGTATAATAAATAAAACTATATTAGTAGATTGTATGTCTCTTTATTTATTATATTAACAGTGCCCGCGACTTCGTCTGCATTTTAGAGTGACGTGAGTGATGGTTACGACATATTTATTTAAATTATCAGTTACATTGTATTCGTAATTATTACTAACTACTAATAATTTAAATAAATATATCGATATCGTCACTCATGGCACTCTCTGTCCCCTACGACAGAGACTTGGCGTGAAGATAAATCTATAATGAAATAAATAAAATTGAAGTGTATATTTTATAATCTATATAATATTAAAATAACTACTTTTACTAAATGCATATGTTTGTTTATACCAAAATAATCTTTTTTTAAATGTTGTTTAAAAAAAGATTGCTTTGGTATATGCACCTTGTATAAACGTTGTTAATATATGAGTACGTATGAATTTAGTAAAAAACATTTATTTTTTTATATTACGGTACATACAGACACTTCAATTTTATTTATTTTCATAGATATTAGGGTCGGATTTAACAAGGGCGACAGTAATATCTGGAACGGCTGGACCGATTTAGACTGGACTTTCACTGGCAGACTGCTGATGTAACAAGTAATGGCTTAAGCTACTTTTATTTTAGAAATATTTAAAGTAAATTAATTAAATAAAAAGCGGACGAAGTCGAGGGTACAGTTAGTATTTAAAGAAATGTATGAGATATAATAAATTCGGAGCACAAGTTTAAGTCTCAAGATGTATGAGTAATAAAGATGTTACGCTTCTTAGTAAGCATGTGAACGGGTAAATAGACATCCAATCATATTGGACACAATGCTTCAGAATGAACGAATGCCCACTCGAATGAATTGATAAGTGGGCTGTGCCCTCGGTGGGGAGCCCGTAGCCGCCCGCCCGCCCGCTACGCCGCCGCTACACTAAACTATTTGAATGGTCTCTCAAACTTCGATCTATGCCTACAGAAACTAACCTCTCAGAGACAAAGAAATTGTTTTATTTTGCACTTAGCTCACATAATTTTGAAGTTAAATGTTTTTTATTGATATGAGATGATATGAGGGTGGTTGATTCAACGATTTGCTTCGAAAGTACGTAAGGGAATTCTTACGTGAATACTCACTTAATTATTTATAGTTATAAAAAACACTTGATAAGAATACAACTTAGTTGATAAATATATGTTTTTTGATACCGTAATCTCTTCAGTGCCATTGTTTTATTATTACAACTAAAATAAGTAAGATTCGATAACTAGATAAAGCAAATCTTATACATTTTGATTTTTTATATGATTTTCACAGATCTAATATCGTCGGCTAATCGTGAGTGCATACGTTCCCCTGCCTTTCTTTCGGGGATGTGGGCGTGACCGTATTTTATTTTATTATCTTACAAAGTGATGAATAAGCAATCTCTTTTGCAAAACGGTATTTAAACAGTAATTCAACCTATGGCTATATGACGTAGTTTTATTATTAAAGGAGCGTGTAATTATTTTATAACATTTGGTATAAATTGTACAAGTGTAAATAGACAGCTGAATATTAATTTAGTCATATGATTAAATACTATCTGTCTTTATGGCTAAATTTTGAAATAGAAATAAATGAAAATGATTTTATATAGATTACAATAAACGAAATGTGACTTTATAAGTCGTAGTAACCCTCTACATGTAGCTGATCTTAGTAGCGGCGGGAGTGCGGCGGGCGGTCTCGCTGACCAGTGGCGAGCGTCAGCGATGTTCGCACGCGTGCTCTCGTTCCCGTAGAGCTGGGATCGCTCGTTGCGTCACTCTCGTCTAACTCTCACAACTCTCCAACAAGAGCTTGCGACACACCGCATTTGTTGCACGCCAATCGGTTTTCCCGCCAAATATTTCGCGAGTTCTTTTAATTTCCTTTTTCAAAAGTGTATTCTCGAACCAAACCAGTCATATTTATTTCTGTGATGCGTTGTCTTGTGGTGATTTTTATTTTGTTTTTTGTGTTTTTACCAAAATCTACGAAGGCGATTCGATGGCTGTGAGTATATAAGATGCATTACTTAAATATCTTACGATTACTTGAATAATAAACAATATACGTATACAATGAAGTCTTAACTGGAAACTGATTTAGTAGTAGAAAACAAAACTCAGACTAATACTTTGATGGAGTCGATATAATATGTTAACAAACTTTTATAAATAATATTCTCAATTATGTTTTACGGTGTTTTAATAAAAGCAACAGTAATATAATAACTAATACAATGATGTTCTCTGTTGTACTTTCAATCTAGGATGTCTTCGCATCTAGTTTACTGATTTTGATGAATAATTTTGGTTTTAAAGCTTCAGTGTTTTTTTATATGTACACGACGATTTTTAGTAGGTATATAATAAGTAGGTACTTTTTCAAGTACTAAGTATTTACAAGTTTAATACTGCGTATAAATAGGTATGTGTTAAGCTATTAATATATTTTAGTGTATTTAAAGGTATACAGAGTTATCAATATGAGCTTAAAATTTGTGACAAACACTTTTAGTACTCTCCCGTAGTGCACACACAGCGTTGTATTTTTTGGTACATACTTCAAAAATATTCCTCATGTTCGGCCGATTACAAAGGAATTTCTCCTATTCGGTCTAATGTTTGAACGTTCCTGATTCTATTAGATTCTAAATCCAAAAATCAAATTTACATGACTATTAACGGTGTTTTATGTATTAGTAGGTACTCTAGTAATATTCAATAAAGTTACAGTGACAACTACACATGTACAAAGCAAAGTATTTTTCATTTACGTTTTCAAAAGAGTTACGAAATAAAGGTTTTGATTTTGTGGCCCCTGTGACCGCTTGCGAGCATAATATTGCGAAATTTTAGGAGGACTTTGGAAGGTTAAGTGGCGTTTCAGTTATTCTAAGCGATAAATTATCTAAAGATACTGGTAACCACAACTGCAGAGCATACCAATTATGAAGACGAATACGCTGAGAACCTGACGCTAAATATTTTTTACAGAAATAATTTTAAGTACTATTCCAAAACAGAATACGACAATAAAGGGTAAAGATAATACGAAATCAAGAATAACAAGACTGTGGTGGCTGCAGCTTTCTACCTTCCTATTGCCTATCCTTTAGTATATATTGTTACAAACACGCTTATATTCAGTGCTAAACTGCCTATTGGATAGGTAATAATTAGTCTATTAAAAAGTATCATATAAATAATAATTTAAATGGATTCTATTAAGAAGGTAAAATAACTATTTCTCCCCATTGTGAAAAGTGCGGGCTGGTAAAAGACACACAAAAGCTCATGGTAAAACGTTCCCGTTATAGAGAAGCAGACTGAAACTTATTTATAGGCTAATATTATTATATATGACATTGGATCCATAGTGTATTTATTAGCTCAGCCCGACTTTGATAGAGCAAATATTTTTATGGATTTTTGTCTGTATTGTCTGTCTGTTTATACTTGCTAATCTCTGAAACGGCTGGATCGATTATGACAGGACTTTTACCAGCAGACAGCTGACGCAATAAGGAATGGCTTAGGCTACTTTTATTTTACAAAAGTATAGAATAATGAAATAAAAACGCGGACGAAGTCGTGGGCACAGCCAGTAATAAATATGATTTAAACAAAGCCAATCCTACTATCAAACTAATATTATAAAAGCGAAAGTTAGTAAGTATGCATGTATGGATGTTTGTTGCTCTACGAAAAAACTGCTGGACGGATATGGATGAAACTTTACAATAATTAAGCTTACAATAATAGCACAAACTACTTTTTAACTGACTTCACAAAAAGAGGGTATGTTTATACGCAACAAGTATTGCAAGTGGGATAGAATTCTGCCATTTGATAATTCACGCGGGCGAAGCCGCGACCCCAACACTAGTAGATATTACTACCCTTAAAGCTCTTCATAGTGAATTTTTATACGGGCGGTACTTGAATGCACTTGAATAAACTATAAATATATTTATATAGATAAGTAACTTTTTACCATAAGTTAAATGGACTGTAAAAAGGAACAGACGCTTATAAACACTCATCTATCACATTAAGTGTATAAACCCATAAAAAGATGTTTTTGTACATAAATGAAAGATAAAAAAGAAAAAAAATAGTAATAATATTGATTCGCTGAAAAGTTCTTTCAAAATTTTTTATCTGCTAACATCACACTAAAATTGCTACATCAATTTTGATGCAATTTAAACTCGTGAAGTCTATGTTTCATCAAAATATCAAATAACTGATTTTGTGCACCAAAAAAAGAGATAAACTAAAAAATAAACTAACGTAATATAAAATCAATATTTTCAAACTAAATGATACTCAAAAACGGTCTTATCGTCATGTCAGCGATCTTTCCCAGGCAACCTTATGGTATGGAACTAAAGTCAACAAAATATTGTACAAGGGTTATAAGCTTTCGTAAGTTAAAAAATATAAGATATAAGTACCAATACGTTTTATAATTTTTTATATATTTATAAAATTTATAAGTTTATCTATCCTAGTCTACTACTAGTTTAGATGATTATTGCTTTCCTTAAATAATTATTTTTTATGAGATAAAAAAATCAGCGTCAAACTTGCACATCAGGCCTAACCACTATAACATCTATAGTGTCTATGGGCCACATTTGTCTTTAACCATCAATAGGGCTGTATGCTTGTTCGCTGTTTTATTCAATAAAAAAGTTGATAATCTGAAATTTGAGTTTAGCTAGCTAATAACTAGATTTAGAACAAAACATCTATTGTATTGTTTTGAAGAAGGTTTTTAATTTGAATTTATATTAAAATACCTTTGAAGCAATTATTTAATTTTGTTCAGAAGCGATTGATCAAAACAAATGTTTTATGTATTTATTTCGACGGTAAAAAACAAAGATACTTTGTTAAGTAGGTACTTATATCGAATTATAACATGATTAAAATCCATGAATCTAACGGTGCCATCTGGAGATTATACTCCTAATAAAAGCTTGTCTTCCATATTAAACATCTAACTCATTTTCATAGGTCCATAGGAGTTTTATCTCCAGATAGTACCTTTAGCATCACGTTTAGGCAATTTAGGACTTAACGTTTAAGTCATTTAGGACGTAATTTGGGACATTTAAAATCGATACTTCGCTTTCTAGATTAAAAGTCAAAAATTTGGAATATATTGAACAATTAATATTTATATAATATAACCTAGCTAAAATACTTAATGGTCATGTCTCCTGGTGATCTCCTCATTCCACATTCCATTCTACAATTTTTTGTTCATAATTTAAACGTAGTGAAACAGCATCAAAACAGACTTCAACTCAATAATGATGTTTCAGAACTGAAACAAATTAAAATAGGACCACACAGGAGCCTTTTTTCAATTAGAAAAAAGATCAAGAGAATCATCGAAATCGGTTCACCTTGTGCAAAGTTCTAAAGTTACAAAAAAAAGTCGAATTGAAAATCATCTGCTACTTTTTTGTTGGTAAAAAACAAAGTTTATGGATGTCAAATGAATGAGATATGTTTTAATTGCACATTCAAACCATCCTGAAATAAAAGTTTTTTTATCCGTCTATCAATAGATACAGTTACATAACTGCAACCAAAGCTAATTTAAATATGATAAGAATTATATTTGTCACGCAACTCTTTTCTTTCTAATCTATATTTATAATCTGTTTTAGTTTATTATCTTGAATTTGTTCAGCCGCTTTGCTTTTATAGCTGAATCGCAGTTCTCAAGTTAAATTTAAGCTAGTTGTCTAAAAACCGAAAACATTTTTAACCATTCCTTAAGCCCACTAATAAATTTAAGAGTAATGAACTTCAACGGACTAATCACTGTAATCCTTTCTAAAATAGTTTTAAAATTAACAGCGGTTTGTGAGATCTCTATGTTAGTGTAAGCAAAAATTAAATAAAAAAATAAATATCTTCACGCCCATATCCTAAAAACTGTAGATAGAGGTCTATATGATCCCACGATTAGCCGACGATATTATTAGGTCCTATGATGTGCCAGGTGGTAAGACCGTCGCTGTATCGGCTATAAGTCCCGGGTTTTACGGTGTTTTCCTTCACCATAAGAGCACTTTCAAAATGTACTTAAGTTTGAAAAATTCATTATTACATGGCGGGGTTCGAACTTACTACCTCGAACTACTGAAATGGAAGTCCGAAGCGCGTACCAAGGCAATTAGCGTAAGCAAGCTCTAATAATGTTGTAATTTTCTCAATTCAAAGCCAGATTATCAACAGTACACGTGTAGGCGTAGGTAAGGCCCTCGTCCATCGTTCCCTAATTGAACATTGCACTAATGAGCAGCGTTCTGTTGCAGCCCGCAATTATTCGCCCCTGAGATTACACCCGGAAATATCCCGGGAAATGTGAGCTTTGTCGGCGTTCTGATTCCCAGTAATCGCATTCAATTAAATCTTTATTGCATGTTACTAAAGTAAATAATTAATCGATCGCCAGATGTTCAACGGTTTAAGCGAGAGATAAATGACATTGTTTTTCTCTTAATAAGTTTATGGAATACTAGCTGTGCTCACGACTTTAACCGCGTTTAACTAAATGAAAGTAGCTTAAGTTACTCTTTATTACATCGACTGTCTGCCAGTAAAAGTCTCATCAAAGTCGGTTCAGCAGTTGCAGAGATTAGCGGGAGCAAACAGACAGACAGACAAAAATTCTAAAAAGTATTATTTTAGTATGTAGGTATGTATACCTTGAAAACATACATTGCTTGTGTAATGCTCTAGAAAATGTGGTTATTTTAATATTACAGACACTCAAATTTAATTCATTTATGTGTCCTACCTACAGAATTAATTTGACCTGAATGGTGATTTTAAGATAAACGTTTTGTTTTTTATGTATCTAAATCAATAAATAAGTCAACATCCGAGAAGCCTGGTCTCAGAGGAGTGCTAGAGATCCATCGCCCTAGGTATTCTTGCCACCATAATGACATTGTCGTGTTCCGGTCCGGAGGGTAGAGTAGTCGGTAGACTTGCAGAAACGGTCTAACAGCCTGACCACAGGAGGGTGACGCACCTACAACATCTGTGGTGTATAGGCCACGGTTGTCTCTTACCATCAGGAGACCCTTGTGCTTGTTCATTGTCTTATCCCATAAAAAATATTGTCAACTAACTTTTTTTTATAGATATTTTATATTATACTAGCTGTCCCGGTGAACTTCGTACCGTTTGCATTTGGGGCATGGAAATAGATGTTGATCAATTCTCGTGAATGGTCTATTACTTATATTATTATTTCCTATGTCCGTCTAAGCTACCTTTCTACTATTTTTTAGCCAAATAGGTTCAGCCGTTTTCGAGTTATAAATAGTGTAACTAACACAACTTTCTTTTATATATAGGTACATATATTTGTAGACGAGTGGATTACAGCCTGTAACAACGAACGGTCCGCAATATTAAACATCTGTCTCATTCTGATAGGGCCTTCTAATATTCTTTTCCAAATTCAGGAACGACACAAAAAATAAACTTACGTCATAAAAAGGTCATAATTTAAAATCTAAAGTGACAGTGAGACAGATCAAACATCATAGACGTCATGTATATATAAACTTGAAATATTTTAAAAGTAACAAATATTTTAAGTAAATCGAAATAGAGTTACCGCTTTCTGCATTCCTTCACGTGTTGCTTAAAGCCCTAAACCAGACCTTTACTTTACTATGTTTACGATTCATCAGTGTGACTTTCAGTATTTTAACCGTCGCCGCCGCTTATAATGATTTTAAAATAACAATTTTCTAATAATGTGTGATTTCATTGGTTAAAAGGTAAGCGGGCAAACGACGAAACGCTGAATTCTTACCGTGAATGTATAGTAATAAAATAAAATGAAAATGATTTATTTGTCGAATATGTGTGTCAAAAAGTTGTTATAAAACAAAAAAAAAATTATACTAATATATTCTACCACAATGCGGTGTGCAAATATTTTAACACATAATTTTTATTTATTTATTAATTGTAAAACTATATATTATAATTAATTATCTTATTAATTAAAAACATCAATTTACACCCGACTTATTTTAACCCTGACTACCATAAACTACCATTAGAATGTACTGCGCTAATATTATATGGTATCACTACTTTATTAAACTCTGTTACCATAGCATCCTTGACCATTTGACATCCTGTGTTTCGCAAATTTTTTTTTATTTATCTGAAAATCAAAACGTTTGAGATTGCATCTATAACATCCTGGGACCTAATAGCTTCGTCTAATCGTGGGTGCATAAGTATGACACTTTGGCTACTCCTTCCGGGTTATGGGTTTGACGATATTTTATTTATGTTCCGATTTAAAATTAGTTTTTTTCCCTTTTTACGACAAACTGTTGATATATTTAGTATTGTTAGCTGAAATTTATATCTTGCCACCAGGAAATCTACCTAAGTGTATTCGCTCCTTTTCTTCTTCCAGAACCTTCCAGAATTATAAAAACCTGTTATAATATCACCAAGGTAACAAGGTACCAAAAATAGAATAAAAACACAGTTATTTTTAATTTAACTAATGGGTAACACAGAATTTATTACGATGTCGTAATTGGATTACAAAAAAAATTGCTTGTTCGTTATAGACGAAAATAATGAATTACAGCCGGAGGTTATTAAAAATGGTTAACACCTATTACTTTTATTTTTTAATGGACTAATTTATTAACCGATTACAAAGTAATTTAAAGACAGTAAAACTGCAAAATAACAAATTTCAATTTCGTTTTTGTTAAACATTTGTACGGAATCACTTTTCTAGTATGGACTTGTCTTACAAAAAAACTTAAATATTTTTAAAATCCATTTGGAATTGACGGAGTAGGTAATCACGTTAGAACCATAAAAAAAATAAAGAAAAAAACAACATATGAACGGGTTGAGAACCTCCTACTTTTCAGATTTAAAAAGAAAGAAGTTCTCAATTAACATAATTGAGTACATTAAAAAAGATATTGTTTTGACTGTTAGTAACTTTTTTGTATTTTTTATTGAACCAGAAATAAAAACAACTACACGTTACAATAAGTTTGTTATAATTTTTTTTCTATCTATAGGTATACTATTTATAACTCAAGAACGGCTGTACCAACTTGGCGCTAAAAATGGGTGGGGAGGTAGCTTCGAATCAGGAGACAGATATTTTATTAAATTTTTTTTTTCTGATATTGGAAGGCAAACAAGTAGACAGATTTTCTGATGGTGAGAAATATACGTCGCCTATAGACACCAAATGTGGAAATGGAGCGTTGCCAACCTGAGGCTGGGACGGTAAGCCTCTTGCGTGTGTAAGTTTACCGGCTACCCTGCCTTCAAACCGGATCACGCCAATGGCGAGCACTGACGCTATTATAACAGGAATAGGCAAGGCGGTGATACCAATCTGGGCGAGTCGTTGCAAGACTCTAGCAACTAGTCAATGTCACGGCGTTGGTGACGATAGACCCTGCGCTCGCCACTTACGAGCTGCCTGGGTGGAAGGCAGTTGGACTATTCTACAACGGAACCTGGACCAACATATAACACTTTTTACACTTTTTATTCCGTTCAGTTCTATTCTCGTGAAATTTTGTGTGCATGTCGAGTAGGTTTTATCAGTACATTTATCTTTCATATCCCTGATTGCGGGCGGTACGCAGTTCACCGGGTTTTGCTTATACAGCATCATCTGATGATACTGACGATGCTAAAACTAAAGCTACCTTTGTAGCTTAGTTTTCATTTAATGATAATTATTTCGACAACAAAAATTATAAGCACATAGTCGCTTAAATTTAGATTGAAAGTCACTTGAACACTTATTGACTAAATAGGTGTGAAGAAATCAGACAAACATATTCGTTAGTTCTGAAAGAGATTTAATAAAACAGTAACTGCGTAATCTATAACAAATACCAATTGTAAGTTAAATAAAAGATTATAAAGAATATTCATGCAATAATAGTGCCGTAAAAGGGTCCTTCTTAGTTTCGCTGAGGTAGTAAGGGACAAGGGACGTGTGTGGCAGACCGAAAAAAATAATTTTCTTCGCTCGAGTTACCACTGTGACTTTTCCAAGCGGCCGTCCCATACATCTGGCGGAACCTATTATTAGGGGACCACTTTAATGCTTTCTTAGATATTTTTATATGACCGTAGTATATTACTATTGTGATTTTTATTGAATTCCATCGTCCTATTTTTGCTACGTCTGAAGATGAAGGTGATATATGGTCCACTATAACGGAATTTTATTGTCTGAAATTTGTAGTAACATTCTCTACGTTATTCTCTCGGGGACTAGTTTTATGACTAGGAACTTGGATGTTTTAGGTTGAATATTCCAAAGACGCTGTTATACAACTATGCTTGCTTGTTTGATAACTTTTAAACTATTTACAGGATGCTAAAAATTTAAGATTAAATTTTAAATGTACTTAGTAGAAAATCTTAAACGCTGTAAAACTGCAACAACCTGACCTCAAATTTTTTTAACATGATGTTTATTTTTTTGCTTGTTTTTGATATTTCAAAAAGAGGTGTACTAACAGAGACAGATGTATATGGGACCACCCTAAAGTAAGACCTAACTTACACAATATTGAGTGATTTCTCATTCAAATCTATTTAGGATTTGTGAAGTAATTGTGTAACAAACATGGCAAATCGTTCTTTTTTAACGTATTTAAAAAGGATTATTTACAATTATAACATATCACAAATGTCATGTAGGTAAGTAAGTTTATATAGTCAAGAACTAAAAAGTATGACTTGCACATTAGTTGTCACACCCGACCACATTGTCGTCGTCCGTTGTCATACTCCATACAATTATTACTTTCTTGAAATTACTAGCTTTCGGTCACGGTTTCGCCTGCCTGTATTGTAGCTGACTAAAAACTAACCTATATGTTATTTTGATGTATTAACTATATTACTTTTAAATTTTGTGAAAACCTGTTTAGTAATTTTCGTGTGAAAGATTAACAAACACCCACATACTCATAAACTTTCGCATCTATAATATTAGTAGGATTAATAACATAAACGCAGTCGTAATACTCAACGAACTCATCCATGATATTCTTATTTAAACGTATAATACTCGTATTATGTAACTACAAATGCTCACTGGTGAATACATTTTCAAATACAAGCTTAGCGGTAAACTAGAAGGGCTTCGCAAGGGTTAATTTAGCAAAGTGGCGGAGCAACTTACAATCAGGTACAGTGGCGAGTGCCGACCTACCTCTACCTATGTTTATATGTAGGGTAGTTTGTAGAGTACGTACATAAATCGATAATTGTACAGTCAAGTATAAAAAAGACTGATCATTTGTTAAATTACATCTCAAATCATCCTCGCTTAAAGTATTTAAAACTCTTCAATACTTAGTTAAATGTAATTTGAAATATTTTTTGGATTTTATAATATTTAACATAACTGTTGTTGGAATATGAGGGAAATCTTATGACTATTTTTCTCATTAAATCGGTAAAGAATGTAATTGTCAATTTAGAAAAAAAACATTTTTGCATTTAATAATAAGATTACAAAATATTTACCATTTTTTAGTTTACATAGTCATTATTCAAACGAAAATTAGTACTTAAGTACATAAATCGTATATATTATGTGTGTCTCCAGTTTGCAGGCTTTTATTACATTTTTAAAAGGAAAATATTTAAACTACGCTGATAATGTTGCGGGCTAGTCACATAATAATTTAAACGTAGCAAAAGTCGACTTCAAATTCTTTTGTTCATATGCCAAAAAGTATTAAACCAATTGCCATTAAATGTATAAGGTACTGTCTCTGAAGTAGAACCTATCATACCAAATATGAATCACTAAAATCCATTACAATGCTAAAATTGGCAGAGTAATCGCGCAACATAAAATAATTTAAACACAGTAAAACTGCAAAAAACTATATAAATAAATATTTTGTGTCTTTGGTTATTTTAACCATGTGGTATTTTTAAAGTAACACCTACCAAACAAATATGGCTTCTACTTCCATTAAAAATTGTCAGATTAAGCGCGTAAACAAATATATACAAACAAAGAGAGACGAAAAGTTGAGAGGTGTCAAGAGACACCGTGATGGAACGAAGTTTACGATTATTTTTTTTATTACAATTCCCTCACTAATGATCGATAAATTAAAAAAAAATAATCGATAAGATAAATAAAATAATAAACTGTGGGTGTGCATGTCGTCGCCGGATTACTATAGCAAAAAGTGTGGTGCCAACTTTTTTCGTGAAAATTTTTTCCGTCTAGCCCCCCTTTCATTTCACAACGCGCGATAAGGTACTTCTTTCCAAAAATAACATAAAGACGAATTGTGAATATTCTCTTTTTGAAGTTGGTTTAAAACAACACCAGTTTACATAGTCGCTAATCAAAAGATAATGTACTAATGTATTTTTATCTCATGCTTCGTTTTGTTAATGGGCGGATCCGTCGCGGCACATGACGAAACAAATGCAACAAATCGTCCTGGCCCGATTCATTTGATCTGACACAAATTTATCCACGCCGCGGCGCTCTTTATTTACGCCGCCGACTATGTTCATTTTGTCCTTACAAATTCATAAATTACCGACATCCTCACTACTGAGCGTATCTTGGCTTTTATCTTACTCACCGTTTTATTATTCGACTGTATTGGCTGCCACTTTGATGTGGAATACATTTATCAATAGATTAGCACGGTCAGTAGCTACTTAAGTAAAAGCGCTTAGTCGTTTTTTTATGATCATTCCTTCTCATCTTAGCCTTATCCCGTTTCTATATCAGGTGATATCGAGGTAAGCTACATTATCTAGGGGCTTTGACAAAGACAAAGAGTACTCAGAAAATGTAGATAAGTTAGAAAAACTCATTAGTAGGTACCACTGTGGCAGTTTGAAGCTGTGTTGGGCTGGAAGTTCGATGAATAAACTACTAGACTACCGCGGATCTTTTTATTATCACATAGTCTTATCTTACATTGTAGTAAGTATAAAATAAAGTTGCCCTCCACTTAGTCCCGTCAGTTCTTAATCTGATTTCTTTTAAACCACGCAACGGATTTTTACTGTTATTTAGACAAATTATTCCTAAAAGTTTATACAGTTATAGTTTAGTGTTGGTCCGGGTCCTCTGTGTAGAATGGGCCAACTGCTGTCCTACCAGGAGCTCATAAGAGACGAGCGTAGGTTAACAAATTCATTCCCAACAATGCACTGGTGGTAGATTGCTGTGCGGCAGCCAGCAACTCGCACGGGATCCGCCACCCTACCTTTTCCTGCCGCCATAATGACATTGTTGTGTTCCGGCTCGGAGGGTGGGGTAGACGGTAGACTTGCACATCAAGCCTAACAACCCGGCCACAGGACAGCGACTAACCTACGACATCTATGATGCCTATAGGCTGCGATTGTCTCTTACCATTAGCAAAGCCGTGTACTTGTTCACTGTCATATCCAATAAAAACATACAAAACAGTCATTAAATATTTGTCATACATGCATATCTTCACGCCTAATTATTTACGGGGAAGGCAGAAATTATCCAGTGCCAAGTGTCACGATTTCAACATATATTAAGTATTTACTAGCTGTGATTTTTATTTAATTACTTTATTTTATACATTTCTAAAATAAAAGTAGCCATTCCTTGTTATATTACCTGTCTGCCAGTGAAAGTCCCGTCGAAATCGGTCCAACCGTTTCAGAGATTAGCGCGTACAAACAGATAGACAGAAAAAAATCTAAAAAATGTTGTTTTGGTATATATGTAATAAATATCCATATGCATTTAGTAAAAAACGGTTATTGTAATATTACATACAGACACCCCAATTTTATTTATTGGTATAGATTAATTGTACACGTATAATAGGGAAAAAGCTAGTTTTTATCATTTGACTTTTTTGACAAACATTTGACTTTGAAATTACCTTCATTAAGCCGTTATAAAACGATATTCGAGCGCACAATGTAAGCACATAGCAAGGACTGGCTAAACTTTATGAGATATTATATCAAAATAATATGCTAAGGAAAAATGTACTATTAATAGGCCTACAAAAAGTCTGTGATATGTCTGTCCATGCGTCTGTCTCCTAAGGTTGACGCATAATAACCATATTTTTGTCTGTATATTATTACTTTATTTGCGAAATCTAATTTCTCCTAATTAGATAATAATATCTATAATAAATCCTAATAAAATTGTATTAATTCTACTTTCTCGGTAGAGAGTACAGTGTTCTGCGTCTGCAGCGAAAATGTTGGAACGCCACCATGCTGTGTTTTCTTACTTACGGATATTTTAATGGGAAATTTCAATTCCTTACAGCCCTCTGGAATTCCTCCACAAACAGACCTCTTCCTCCTTCACAGGTTTCTCCAGATCACTACACCATTGAGGCTCCCTTTATTATTAATTTTCTTCATTTTTTAAAAAACGAAGTTTTTAGAAAATGCTTTTATTATTTTTCGAGTTGCTCTCAACGAACCCTTTTATACACATATTTTAGAAGTGCTTTAAAAACAACTATTCCGCCATCTTGGTTGGGCCGTCATATTGGATTTAAAATGATGTCATGTACCTTATCGTGCATTGTCATCCAAACTACGTGTATACGAAGATTCTACCCGAACATAAGTACTTACATACATACAATGCAAATTAAATAAAAACTTTTTTTTTTAAAAAATCTTTTTATTGTTTCCACCATCATGCTTGAAAATAAGAATATGCTTAAAACTTTTATAAACAGTACCGTGTTACCCGCGCTGTTAGAAATAGCATCATGTACAATAAATATGACATTTCAGAATTCAATTTTGCGTGTCGTTTTGTCTTCCATATTTGTTTGGGGCGTAGACATATGACATGAACATACCAAAAGGCAGCTGCAACGTTTATTATTGATGTGTTGGAAGCAAATGGTATGTATTTTTATATGATATATTAAAAAAAAATTCTAATGATTTTATTAGGTACATTAAATTACAAGAAGATAATAATTTCGAAAGAATATACATCTGCTCAGTTAAAAGCATCTAGGTGAGTAAACAAGCTTTGCACGGCTATTTACTGCCATCCTGTGTCAGATTTTTATTTAAATACTTATTTTATATTTTTTTTATTAGAAATAAATGGATTAAAACGGTGACTTATATGGGGACAACAAACACAAATATATTTGTATGTATATAAATATTTATAATATATTAGCTGTGCCTGCGATTTCGTCCGCGTTTTTATTTAATTATTTTATTTTACGTTTCCAATATGAAATTCTAAAATAAAATTAGCCTAAACCATTCCTTATTATATCATCTATCTGCAAGTGAAAGTCCCGTTAAAATCAACCCATTCGTTCCAGAGATTAGCCGGGAACAAACAGACAGACAAAATTGGTAGAAAATTATATTTATAATTATAATTATATAAATAATAACCTCCTACAATGACAATATAACGACCATTTCTGAAAATAAAACCTCGTCTCCGAGGGACCCCTTAATACAAAATTTCAAGAAAATCGTTGGAGCCGTTTCCGAGATCGTTGATATATTATTATATTTTGTTGATATATCAAGAATTGCTCGTTTAAAGGTATTAGATTATAGATACATGCAAAACATATAAAATACCACAAAGTTGGCTCAATCCGTACATACATCGCACTAAATCGCACTTGTAGTGCTTCATTAGGATGACAAAAGCCCACACAACAGATCGTACCAAATCAAAGGTAAAAACGTTATAGAGAGACTAGATGCCGTTTATTTTTCAAACGACAAATCGGAGGATATTTTCAATGTTACTGTATTTTTTATGTTTTTTACTTAAAACTTTTGAGTTTGTACTTTCTTTGTGGTCTCATTCCAATTTGGTCCAACTCTAACACATTATAAAGTAAGTAGTTGAAGTCGGTTTTTTGAGTTTATTATTTATTTCTCAACGAAAGTTATTTTTGGCACTATTTAAATTCTGCTGTTTTGATTTACTATCAAAGACTATCTATTCTTTTGGTTCGTACCTGCGATACATGAGTGATTGATACACCCAAGAGTAATTTCTCTGTTAGAGAAACAACGTTATGAAAGTAGAGGAACCTAGGCAAGGATAAAGAATAGTGACTGTTAAAACACTATATTATCTGCCTCCAAGTCTGGGGACTTCGCGTGAAGATATGTATGTAGTTAAAGTTAAAAGTTATAAATTCATCACTGACTTGCTCTGGGTAGAATAAGTCATCTGCCTCCATATCAGGGAGCTCGCAAAAGACGAGCATATATTAAATGGGTATAATTTACTACACAACTGCTGGTAGAACGTTGTGCAGCAACTTGCCGTGCATCTGGTTGTTGCCATTATCATGGTGTTTGTACTCCCTTAAGTATTTATTTTATTCTGATTTTTAGTATTTGTTGTTATAGCGGCAACAGAAATAAAAAATCTGTGAAAATTCCAAATAACTAGCTTTTACAGTTCATCTTATACAGCCTGGTGACAGAAAGAGGGCCAGCGAAGTCCCATTTTTACGCTTTAGGTACGAAACCCTAAAGATTAAAATAATGAAATAAACTAATTTCCGTAATTGTGCTTAGCGTAAATTAGAAAGTAAACAATATGAATAAAAAAATATTTGCATTAATGATTTAAGAATGTATTTGTAAAAGAATTATTTATGTTGTTGCTTGTTAGAATAAATCGCTATTAAAGATAAAGCACGTTGACCCGAGGGTCGAGACCCCTTGTAAACTGCTGCCGACCGCCACCGCAAACCGGTTGCCGTGGTAAAACATAAAAATGCAAAGTGTACCTAACAAGGATTTTTCGTCTGTGGTTTTTCCGCCTGAATTCGTAATTACGGGAAAAGGGGAAATATACATGATTAACTCTAGTGCCTGTGAGTTTTGTTTGACTTCTATAATATTAACAGAATTAATACACTTAAATAGGTTAAAAGCAAAAAAAAACTTTTTAGAAAAAGCTTTTATTATTTTTCGAGTTGTTCTCAACGATCCCTTCTATTTGATACCCATATTGTAGAAGTGCTTGAAAAATAACTATTCCGCCATCGTGTTTGGTCCCCCATATTGAGTTTAGAATTATGTCCATGTACCTTATCGTGCATTGTCATCTAAACTAAACGTGTATTCAAAATTTCAGCTCAATCGGAAGAAAATATCTACTTCAAAACTGAATTCTAAGATTTCACCCGAACATACATACTTATATACATACATACTTATATACATACATTCTGAATAATTATTTTCTTATATTTTACTGACTAAAGAGGGGAAGGTTCTCAATGGTAAGTCAATTTTTATTTTGTACTAGCTGTCCCCGTGACTTCGTCCGCGTTTTTATTTAATTATTTTATTTTATGCATTTCTAAAATTCTAAAATAAAAGCAGCCTAAGCCGTTACTTCTTACATATTACTGCACAATTCCAAATGGATTTAGAGGATCTTTGTTTTATAAGGCAGGTCATACTTCACAGGTGATCTATGTACATTTTATAGCAACTGGTTCGGCGCTTTTTGAAATATTACCAAAAATAAAAAAGCTTGATGTCATAATAATGATATCGAAGTCGGTTTTTTTCAGTTTAATAACCGTTAAACGATACTAATTTCTTAATTCATCTCTTGATCAATAATTAATTAATCACGTATGAATGATCAGTCGTTCATCTCGTATTACATCAGACATTCGGACAAGGACAATGGGAACATTTAAAAAAAAATAAGCACCTAGGTTTACCTTAGGTAACCAATTAGTGACGGTGCGTCGGTACAGTCATTAAAATGATTTAAGTTAAATAATTTAAACGCAGTAAAACTGCAAAAAACCTACTTACTTTAATTTCATTAGTTTGTCATCTTTATTTTTGTTGACATTTTAAAATGACTTAGCCAATGGCCATGAAACTTATATGGCACCATATTCAGTTATGGACCTATCTTATAAAATAATAATCCATTTAAAAGAACGAAGTGATTGCGCAATAAACATATTAAAATATTAAAAAAATATACAGACTCATTAAGAGCCTTTTAGAATTTTATAATAAAGGTTTATTTTTGTCCAAATGTTGACAATGTCAAATCTTCACAAAGTCCTTTTGTAATCTTTAAAATAAAGCGCTATAATCTCATTCCCATAACTCATGTGCGTCCACCCGTAGCACGGTTATACTCGGTGACAATGATAAAGAGGTCTTGCTTCGAGTTAAAACGGTTCAATTATTATAATGTATTATTTCAGTGGAAATATAAAATTATGGTTTTCGTTCCAATGATGTCATCGTCATTTTTAGCCAGAAATTATTATTGTTACTAATTGAATGACTCATAATTATTGTTTATACAATAATGTTTTTAATGAATAACTAAATATAGTGAAATTTCTATAACTTTATTTATAGTAAATCGACACTTGAAAATGCTCAAAAAATATTTTTACGACTTTTATCAATAAAAAAATATACCGCAGACAGGATTATATGCGATTTTTTAAATTAAAAATCCCTGGATAAATTATATAAATTGATCTTACCCCAATGAAAACAAATTGTATGGGTTATAGCCCATGATACTAATAGGTACATCAAATACTTAAACAGATGCTAGGGTACATTTAATAAGCATTTAGACCCGAAAATATAGACATCTATGCTCATATCATAGATGTCTGCCCCGTCGACAATCGAACCCGAGTCTCGCGATGGCGTGTACGCTAACCCTTCGACCAAGGAGGCGGTCAAATGAATTACCTATATGTGCAACTCAAAAATTGTTACTTTCTTAAATAGTAGTGATAGTAAATCGCAATTTTTTAATAATTCTTCAGTGTTACAAAATTAAACATTTGCCTGAAGTCAATATTTTTATAGTAAGAGACAACTGTAGTCTATAGACACCGTAGACAGATTTTAATTGGACATCTTATTAAGCTTATGTACAAGTGTATATGTTACCCTACCCTCCGGACTGGATCATTCCAATGTCATCCCTTTCTGGGCATGTTTGTGTATAGAACTTCTCTGGTAATTTTGTTGATAATAACTATAATAAGCTATCAAGTAGAGACTTACAAGAGTACTTTACAGGGGACTCACACGGGGAAATTCTATGGACCCTAAAAGATTCGTGTCGTTAATTAATCCAACTCAGCCAATTCTTTACGTTTGAGATTTATTTCTTCCTACAAGACACACTTGATTGTTCGTACTAAGTCGACGATTTAGACAAATCGCCCTTGTATTGAACAATTTGTCGAGTAATCCCTGCATTTGTCTCAATTATTTGGGCTTCCTTCTTAATGCCCACTGCAGTAGACTATTAGACACGTATTCTTGTTTTTAATTTATATTGTTAATTTCTATGTCTATTTATGGTCCAATTATTTATTCTGTTATTAGAAAATAGAAACAGCATTTTTTACGAAATAAAATTGAAAGTATGTCTGTCATTTTTACGCAGGAAACAGCTAATATATAATAACTTTTATTAAAATGTAGGTGACATTCAGAAATCAAGTCTTCAAAATAGTCACAAATGAAGAATCTCATGAAATAAAAAAAATACTTAGGTACTTACTTGAATAATTATAGTCGCTTATATACTTATATAAATGGTTACAGGATCCATCACAATGAATAAACGATTTCTTAGTTTATAATTTAGACTACAAAAGCCTAACAATGTAAAGTCATTTTGGATCCCCTATAGTCCTTTTTGTAAATTAATACAGCAATTAAGTATACCAACCGGAGAAATCTCAATTTGTTACAATCAGAAACAAGGGATAGCTTCCCATCGTGTCGCAAAGCTTTGCTTCATTACACACAGGAACAATAACGCTTTAATTATGAACCATTCGGCGCATGTAGGTCCTCGTGTAATGTCTGTTATTAATCAAGATCAACTACAATTCTAATTTAATGGATGGGTTCACGCTACAAATAGCAACCTTAGCAATAATCCGTTATGAAATTCATTACAGGACAATTTATTGTAGCCTTACCTGTGTAGTTTGCATTTGTAATGTGTTTGTGTTGCCAAATTATTGGATATGTTACTAAGAATAGAAGTAAAAGTTTAATACAAACGCCGAAAAACTGCAATAAACGCAGTGAACCTGCAATAAACGCAGTAAAACTGCATAAATCGACTTCAGTTAATTTTTTTTAATAATGTTAATGAAATTGAAGTCGATTTATGTATTAGCGTCTAGGCATTTATTTTATTTTTCTTGACCATAAAATTTATACGAAATCAACTCTAGAGTATATCCTATCTAACAAAACAAGAATGATTAATTTGTAATTTACTTTTCTATTTTTTAGGTCAACTAATAGTTTATCCCAAAGGTTTACATAATAATCAGTATACACAATTTTAGATTTGTAACAAACCTACACCGTTAA
Source organism: Lasaia peninsularis (assembly GCA_018236625.1). Classification (NCBI taxonomy): domain Eukaryota; kingdom Metazoa; phylum Arthropoda; class Insecta; order Lepidoptera; family Riodinidae; genus Lasaia; species Lasaia peninsularis. The sequence continues at coordinate 20,748 of DVZL01000338.1, forward strand.
CCACAGCTCACTAAAAAGAAACAAACATTGAAAAGTGAAATGCGCTAATTCCAACAAAAACTAAAGTAGTGAATACTGAATAGTATAGAGTGTCTAGAAATTCTGAAAAATAGTATCTAAGCTACTTGCATTTTTAAGCACTACAATTTCCAATCTAAAACAGAATAGGTGTATGCATTTGTCGGACGCAAATGTAGGTAATTGACGGAGTAATCGTGTAACAAATACGTCTATTTACTTTACAATATAATAAACCTACGATTTATCAGTGGCCTCATGATTCAAGACGAATAAAAAAAATCTCACACAATTATAGCCTCTAAAAAACAATGGTCTTACATTGCTATGAAGGACATCATTAATTATTATTTATCCCAGTTAAACTGAGTACGTTTAAAAGAAACTTTGAAACATTAACAAAACGTATTTACCTGTCCGAAACAGAGCAAGTGACTGCAAATTCCCTTGTGTCTCTGAAACCCTTCACTAAACCATTTCAATATTCATAGATATTGATCCGCTATTGGTAGGATCACAATATAATAACAATCATTTAAATGCAAAAAGTCGACTTCAATTTCATTATTATGTCATTTAAGTAAACAAAAAATACTTATTACATAAGTATAAGTTTAAAACCTCATGTTGAAACTAGATCAAATTTATGAGACCATCTCAGAAACAGGACATACTTGTATCTTACTAAAAATAATCATAATTTATATTCATTATTCTACCTACCTACTTCTTATAAAGTCGATAAAAAATCAGCCAAAAAGAACACCTTTAGATTGAATGTTGGGTTAAAGTCATTTTTAAACGTTACGTTCCAGTGCACTATTAAAAAATGGTTAATTTTGCAAAGTTTTGCTAGAAAGTTGGTGCTCTAGAACGGTACGAGCTCCGAGCGGGGTGCACGCAAGCCACGACAATCATACAGCATTTAATCATCATTAAAGTGGAATCAACGGCACGCCGCTGCAGCTGCGTCAGCTGTTTTGCTGCCTGAAAACTTTTATTATTTGTGGGGAGGGTTCTAGAGACTTTTTACGAGTCACTGAAAACCATTTTTGAATTCGAGACTTTAACAGCCCTGTTTCTGACCGTCAACAAGTGTAAATGAATGCTTTGGGGAGACGAGATTTAAAATGTAATTAACAATATTTTGTACGTTTTGTAGTCGCCGGGATAATTAGCATTGAGCTCCTTCAAATTCTAGGGGAAAATTTTGTGAATTGCAAAGATATGTATCTTTTTTGTTGAATTATTTGGAAATAAACGGTTGTAATTAATATATTTAAGAAGTTTTAACATTTTTGGTGTATCCTAAGAAATGCGACACAAATTCTAGCAGTTTTTAGGATTTTGTAGTAAAATTGCAAGAAACGGTCCCATGTAAATTAGAAATGTCTGTCTATCTATCTTTTATTACATACACACTTTATTGCGAAACTATTAGACTACGCAGTTGATAATTGATTCGTATTTGAGATACGAGTATACTGTGACCGCTTAATGATTTCGGGAATGAAAAAATATTACCAAGGCTAAGCGGGATCTTTAATCAAAAGTAATCCTTCAAAGTAATAATTTGAAAGATTTGGAGATAAGTGGTAAAATTTTTATATGTATATAGAGAATATAAATAAATGCTTAAAAATCAATTAAAACTATCATCAAAAATTATGTGCGTGTGGACTGAGAGATCTTTTCAAAAACCTCATCCAACCACAACCAAAATATGAGAGGATTTAGGAAATAATTGTGAAAACTTAATGGTAAAGTATAAAATTTATGAAACCTAAACAAAGAAAGTTAGAACTAATTAACTGGATCACTCAATTTGGACACCTGAAGAATAAGCCATAACGCGTATCCAAGAATATACTACATATCTATAGGTACTAATATTATAAAGAGGAAACCTTTGTATTTTTGTATGTTTGTGTTGAATAGGCCCAAAAACTACTGGACCGATTTCAAAATTTCTTTTACTATTACTTAGAGGGGTTCTTCCGAATCCGTATAGGCTATATTTTATCCCGGAAAATAGATAGGATTTTTCGTGGTATTGAAAATTGTGGAGTAAGTCGACGAAAAAACTGCCGTACGTTAACGATTCTCGCGAACGCTGCCTAAATGGTTAGAGATGTATGGTTGACTTTTATAGAAAAGTTGTAGAACTCAATAATGCCTACAAAAAAGTCCGGAATAGTATAAACAAATCGTTTATATTTAGCCATTATAACCACTTTTCGACAGAATAAAAGTAGTTAAAATTATTAGCCTATGTTATCGTCAAATACCACCCGTGCGAAGCCGGGGCGGGTCGCTAGTTACTACTATAAGGGTTTGAACACTGTGGAACCATGTTTCCAGTGAATTTCTTGTTAACCTATTGAATAAATCTTTGAAATTGTTTTCGGAAAAGCACAAATATTCGATGAACTTTTCTGAATCTGCTTAATGCACTTTTTAACTTTTTTAATTGATTTAAAAATTATTACAGACAATGCATACATGTCAATCATTACTTACAGTATTTGACAGGATGGACAATAAATGTTTTAAATGTTTCATAATTATGTATTCATCAAGTTTTCATTGTTTTTAATATGCTACTCGGGGTGGAGACAAACCCAACGAATAAAAAACCATGAAAATTGGTCCAGCAGGTTGTAACAATTATTATTATTGTGATTATTATTATTATTATGTATCTATCTGATTTTAAATCAGCTCGGGAAAACCGGTTTCAATTTGACTTTCACGGGCCGAAGCCAAATGTAAATCAATTTTTTTTCTAAATATTTATATCTAAAAAGTTTCTGACGATTCTGCATGTATTTAAAATTACAGCTTTTTGCATTACAATATAAGTGTTTGGTGGTAAATCTAAAGATGTGAGTGCATCATGTAATTGTTTTGGGACAACGCCAGTGCTTGATTATTATTAGATTATTGTGTATGTATGTTATGTTACGTTCAAAATTAATTTACGACTTCGACTAATATTTATTCCAATAGCTCAAGGAGTTTTACAAGTGAGAGCAAATTAGCTTTTATACGTGGATGAATAATAGTTCGAAGACTCTTTTAAACCCAAAATATATTTTTAATGGTTGAGGGCTGCACGGGTGTGATTCTCAAGTGTAGGTTAGTAATAAAAAAATATATAAAAGACATTTTTTCCGTACCTAAAAGTAACTTTTAACGCGATAAAGTCTTACGTATAACGTTAACGTGTTTAGTAATTATTTAATGTTTACGCTATCTTGATTACACTGCATTAAGAGTTCATTTCCATTAGATAAATAATTCAGTTACCGGGTCATTGGGTGATTAGAGCGAGCTAATGTATTACGATAGTATGGACATGCGACGGAGTTTACTCGAACTATGTTGCATGTAGTCACTGACTTAGTGACCCTAACTTAGCGAATCTATACAAACTAAATAGTACATATGTCACTGACTTCAGAAATACTAAACGGTATATTATATGTTTCTAAACGATTTTTCTCTGTTTCGTTGCGTATTATTGCGTACAAGCATTTCATCTATAATATTTAAAATCGTAAACCGTAGCTAACTACCTTTTTTATTATTGAACATATCGCTTCATAAACGGCTACAAATATGACTATCGACTAATCTTTACAATTGTATAAACCAACGTCAGTAGAGATGGCAATAACGGTTATTTACCAATAATGAATTATACTGTTGTGCTATTTTTCAATAACAGTTGTCAGAAAC
>DVZL01000339.1:0-24506 GCA_018236625.1 Lasaia peninsularis
CATATAATTTGCTTACTTTGGGGTTAGATCAATTTGTGTAATTTGTCCAGTAATATTTATTTATTTATTTATTTATCCCTGAACAAATACACAGATTACTCTAACCCCAAAGTAAGCAAATAATGTACTTGTCTTATAACGATAATAATATTGACTATTTTACACAAATAGATTAATCCCAAAGTAAGTAACATGCTTGTGTTATGGGTGTTAGTCAACTATATTATTACAGAGAAATACTCTTATAGATACTCGAATAAATTTAATGAAATGGATCCGGAAATACAGACATCGATGTTCACACAAATGCTCGTCCCAGTTTGGTCGGTGGCGTCAGGCGAGTAGGCTATCCGCTTGACTAACGAGGCAGTCAATGAGGTCAATCTTATGGGTGCTAATCAACGATATTAATATTATATAGAAATACTTAAAAAAATACCAAACTTTAATAATAAGCCAAAAAAGAGATATGTGTATTCATCACACAAATTACACCCTACACCCCGTAAGAAATGGACCACCGAAGAGATGTCATAGTTTCACAATAATAAATAAAATTGGAGTGCCTGTATGTAATATTAAAATAACCGCTTTTAACTAACTTTAAGTATGTTTACAAGGTACATATACCAAAACAGTGTTTTTTTTCATTTTTGTCTCTCTGTTTGTACCCGATAATCTCCGAAACAGTAGGACCGATTATGAGGGGAGTTTCAAGGAATTAGGCTACTTTTATTTTAGAATTTTAGTTTAGACATGTATAAAATCGCGGGGACAGCTAATAAATAAATATACATTGTCACGCCCATATCATCCAAGGGGTTGGTAGAGGTGTATGTAATCTCTCTCCGGTGTAACGTCGTAGTCGTACGACTGTCGCCTGCTAGTTGCGTAAGGTCCCGGGTTCAATTCCTAGGTCGGACAACTTTTTTAAATGTTTACTCAAATTATTCTGAGTCTGCATTACGTTGCCCGGGAATGAAATGTGCCCGAAGTGGCGATAGGCTTGCCACTTATCACATCATGGGCCCTAGTACCTTGGCTAATCGTGGGTGTTCTAGTATATCTACTGGACTCACGAGGATATACTAGCACACCTCTGCCTACCTTTTCGGAGATAATAGGCGTAAAGGATAGGTAGGGGCACATACTTATAAACCTACGATTAACCGATGATATTAAGTCCCATGATTTGACAAGGATACAAATGCAACCTCAGTTGTTGTCTTCCAGATAAACTTAAAAAAGATCTTAGAACAAGTTGCCCTACGGGACATTGATAACCCTTGATCACGTAGGTGAACAAACAAACAAATAAACATACAAACAAACAAACTAACGAAGGAACTAACGAACGAACGAACAAACGAAACAACAAACAAACAAACCAATCTCCCAACACGAGTACGAACTATACCCTATTTCCTTCATAAACATTTTCAGGCCGTGGAGCACTAAGCGTCGCTGGTCGACAGCTAAGTGACCACAGTAACAACCGCGAGTCATCGCTCGACGACTCTGGTGTGGTGGATGACCATGACGACGGTGAACACACTTCCGACGACCAAGCCACTCATCCTCATCGAAGACATCTCTTACCACCATCGCACCCACCACATCCACCGACCACACTCGCACTTACCAAACACGTAAGTTGGATTTTGTTTTCTTATAATTATTAACCAAAGCCTATTAAGCTTAAAAGGCACAATATTACAGGTTATTTATTTCAACAAAAATTTAATAAAAACATTTAATTTATTTTTAGTATTGTAATTTATATCACGTGAAAAATTAACTTCATGAAGCTCATTTTAGATTGGCCAATCTCTCTTTGTGCGTGTTTTGTGTAGTTGACGAACTCAAAACAAGCCAGCGTTATGAGATTGAAGTCGACTTTATAAGAATAAGATAGAAATGAGGTATTTTTTAGGAATGCAACTTGCTGCTAGATTCTTTGTTAAAAATATAACTCTATGATCTACACCCAGACGATTGCCCATTATCTGAGTAAATGTAAAACGAATAAATTTAATAATGCCTATTCGTGAGCAACCATTGTCAATAATAGCAACGATTAATACTAATCTTAAAAGTGTTAATAATAGAGTCGATTCGTATGTTACAGGAAAATAAGAAAACGGAGATGAAAGAAAGGAATGGGTCCAAAACAGAAATAGTTGTAGATAAGTCTAAGAGAAGCGAAAAGGGCAGCATGCAAGAGAAATACCCCTTGAACCCGGACTATTTAAATCAAATCGTGGTTCTAGGTAAAAATAAATAATTTTGTTTTTATACTATTTTCTATATGTTTCTAATATTGTACATTAATACATAAACATAAATTAAAAACAATTGAAGCAAACTAGTATCAAATCTTCATAATACTAAATAATATAAAATAGAAATTTTCAATTATGTACATTTTTCGTATATGTATACCTACTTCGTATATGTAATTAACGGCAATTATTTACAAAACAAAATAAAACGATGAGAATACTGTTATTAATATTTAATAATTTTAATTTCTGTAAATGAAATAAAAAAATAACAAATCGATCCAATTGAATAAAAGCTTTCAAAGTAAAGTTTCTGTTATACCTAACTATAACAAAACTTTTTAGAGAACAGTATTTTGTCATTTTTTTAAAATAAAGTTAATACATGTTGCTTTTTGTTCGTATATTTGTAGTAACAGTTACATTATAAAGGTATAAAAACATTTTTTGAAAATTATACAAAATAGAATTAACTTATTCTTTCTAGATTTTTATTTATTTATTTTGTACTAGCTTGTTCAGTTATCGTTTATAATAGCGATTTCATTTGTATAAATGTTATCTAATCAAATCAAATATTAAATATAGTTTCTGATATGTTTGTGACATTTGTGGTATATTTGGTAATGATATATATATTTGGCTAATAAGTATTAAGTGTTTGTCTATAATTCATTTCCATCATTTAAATCTATAATGAGCACTTCTTAAACACTTCAGCACGTAACACTGGTATGCATTTGTTACAGCAATGAATGCTTTGCAAATTTTCAATTGTAATATTCTACATTACAACAAATTAAAGTCTTGAAAATTTAGATTATCTTGCTACCTAAATGCATGATGTTAATAATTCATTGAATAATTACAAATATATTTCAATTTTTTTTATTACCGCTTGCCTTATTAATGTTTAAACTCGTAAAATCTATAAAATAAATACTTCATATTATAATATAATTAGTATACGTTAATTTAGATGATGTATGTTATAATTCTTCATATTTCACATTACATTAATTTTACTAACTATATATTTACTTCTTACAATGCACGTTATAAGTACTTATAATTCTTTAAGTTTCAACATTATGATATTTGTTAATATTTGATATCTATCTATCTTAATAATATCTACCTTAACCTTACATAAACTATTTGTAATAATACAGATCTTTAAATTATTTGGAGCTAATATATTAAGTTTAACTAATTATAGATTTTCTAATATTTTTATAACATTGTCTAAGAATATTTCATTAATTTATCTTTACTTATTGATTCGTTGTGTTTTAAAAAAAATTAAAATAAGTTTATTTAGGTTCATTTATATATTAATCAAATCAAGATCGACCAAGTACTAAAGACACTCAGTTGTATATATAATAACATTATTGAAATATTCTTTAGTACATAATATTGATCCTTATTCCCGTACTGAATGACAACAGTTTACAATAAAGTAATTATTCTAGCAGTTAGAATTATCAGCTCTATCAAATGACTATTGGTTGTCTAGTAGCTGATAATAATCACTATTAGCTTCACGTCATGGGGTTTTGCCTCATTTGACACTTTTCAACGACACTATTGCAATCTCGCTTCTACCCTCATTAATATCGTCAGGGGCGGACTGGCCATACAAGCGCGCGCCCGACCTCCCGCAAGCGGAGACGACGAAAATTAATGAGCTCAGTTTATTGGCAGCCACGCACAAAACTCATATGGGCAATTTCGACCAAAATTGCACTTACTTCACAGGTTAGTAAAACACAGACGCCAATGCTTTTGCCCCCCAGTCCACCCCTGTTCCTTACGGGAAGACTGCAGGGACAGGACACGATTGGTCTAAAGCGATCTATCGTTGAAGGATCGCATTGAAGTTTATTTCGGATTTTCATTGAAGCACCTCATATTGTAAATAAAACATAAATCATAAAGGATCTTATATACACTTCATTAGTATATCACAAACCATAGATTGACTTGATAACACACAGTAAAAAAACAAAATAGAATTAATAACTGCAAATTACACGTAAAATAGTTTCGTCATGTAAAACTTCGATGCGATTCAGATGCCAAAATTACTTTTTTTAACTCTTTGATGAAGTTAAAAATCAATTGGATTTTGAATTTTTATCATAAACTTCCTGCGTTTTTCTATGAAGCCCTATTTCCGCTTTCAAATGCATGAGCGATTTTTCATAAAAATGACACCTTCAATTTTTATATATATTACAGCTTCAGCATCAATCTATAATATAAGCTTTTCAATGCTTAATACTTCTTTTATGTTCACTATTTGTGTGTTTGTTGGGTGTTTAATTTTTATTAAAGCTACATCATTATTAACTTCTTTGAATTGATCGCAGATGAGCTTGTGGATAGGAATTGTGAGTGCTGTGTGTCTTGCTGCATCGACTATGAAGGCTGGTTGCAATTTCAAAACGGTTTATATGGGATTGTTAAGGACCCTTTATTTGAATTGTTTATTACAACCTGCATTGTATTGAACACACTTTTTCTTGCTCTAGAACATCATGGAATGAGCGAAAATGTTAGACAGGCGTTAGATATAGGGAACAAGGTAACTTATTTTAAATAATATATAATTTTGGTGTGAGCCGATTCGTTAATATCATTAGAATATTGGGAAAACCTACTGTATAAATTTTTTGGATAATTTTATAGAATTTATCTAAGAACATCAGAATAATAACTTAATATTATTACGGAATAATTATACGAGTATGCTATCATTGAATTGATTTATGTAATTTCTTAAGTGCGTTCAATGATAATTAATTTTGTTGATATAGAAAGCCGTTGGCAGGAGCTTTTTTTATTGGATAAGACAACAAACAAGCACACAGGTCTACCGGCTACCCTACTCTCCAAATCAGAACACGACAATGTCATTATGACGGCAGAAATAGGTAGTGCGGTGGATCCTTACCGGGACGAGTTACTGCACAGCACTCTACCACCAGTGATCATGTAAGAAATGACCCAGTTAACATATCACTTGCCCGTAAGAATACAATATTAATAATTTCATGTCAAAATCTGGCACTGAGTTAATGAAACAGTTAGACTAAAAAATTAAAAAAATAGGTAGAAAATGGATTACAACTTGAATGAACCAATTATCAAAGTTATATGAAACAGAGTATTATCTATTAATGATACATTGATTCGATTTTACCATAAGAAGAAAAGCGTAATTGCTTGTCTTGAAAAAGTAAGTTTTTAGAGTTAATACAGTATTTTTGCGGACAAGCGATATGATTGATTATTATAAGCTTTGTGGTAGGGAGGCAAATTATCAGCTATTCTACTATATAATTTATAATAGAATAAATTATGGATGTGCTATAGGATAGATACAGTACTATTGTTACGCTTTTGTAATTATCGCGGCTCAGATGAAAAAGTATGTTATTTTCGTAACGGCCAATATTTCGTAAATCATAAAATTTTATTATATTTACAGGTTTTCACTTCAATATTTACGTTGGAATGTATTATGAAAGTTATGGCGATGAGTAAAGACTATTTCGCGTGTGGTTGGAACATATTCGATTTAATAATTGTATCCGCTAGCTTGTTAGATCTCATATTTGAGCTCGTTGATGGGCTTTCTGTTTTAAGAGGTCTCCGACTGGTGAGTATTGGTTTGGTTACAAATGTTTTAACTTTTTACCTATTAACTCTATCGTTAACTTTTTAAATAATCCTCCAAAATGCTGATTTATTTGATACATTATAATAACCTTCTGGTACATCTAAAATAAAAAATATTATTATTATGCAATACAAAGAAATACAGTAAATCTATCGATTTTAATAAAACAATTTCACTTATTATATTGTTTGTTATAATATAGGTAAGCAGTTGCATAATATTTTTTTTATTACAAGAATTATTATTTTATAATTTTCCAATTGAAAAAAATTATAGTCTTATTGAGAAAAACATTATAAATCCGTCAAGAAGAGTTCCGTACCATTATCTATAAAAAACAGCAAAAATCACGTTTGTTGTATGGGAGCACCTTTATACATATTATATTGTATTGTGTATTTCGTAAGTATTTGTTGTTATAGCGGCAATAGAAATACACCATCTGTGAAAATTTATTGTCTCTAGCTACGGTTTATTGTCTCACGGTTCATGAGATATAGCCTAGTGACAGACAGACAGACAAACAAACGGACAGCGAAGTCTTAGTGATAGGGTTCCGCTTTTACCCATTTGGTACTGAATCCTAACTAGAGAAATAGTATAAAACTAACTTAAATGTTGAGTTAATATTTTAAGCTTTGTGTAATTTGAAACAAAGCATTTTTGTGACATTATAATATTTTTTAATTTACAGCTGCGAGTTTTAAAATTGGCTCAGTCGTGGACTACAATGAAAGTTTTACTGAGTATTATAATATCGACAATCGGTGCTCTCGGTAATTTAACTTTCGTGTTAGTTATAGTTATATACATATTTGCTGTGATCGGAATGCAGTTGTTTTCTAAATCATACACACCAGAGAAGTTCGATCCGGATCCTGTACCAAGGTAATATTTTGTATATTATTGCATTATTGCTTTTAAATTGATTTTAATTTCAACACTATTAAGTTATTTTTGATTGGTGTTTGCGACGGCCATTAAACGCGGGGCAAATCATATCTTAGTAATTATCCGAGTCTGTGTGATCATTATGCAACTCTCTTCAATTTTTTTAACATAATCGGGGATAATAGACGTGAAGGTAGAGGATGAGGAGAGGATATTATACTATATCAACGACTCAAAAGTCCAGTAGATATATTAGAACATCCACGATTAGCCAAGGTACTAGGGCCCTAATGAGATAGGTGGCAAGCCTATTGCCATCTTCGGGCACATTCCCATCCCGGACAATGCAATGCTTACTCAGAAAAAATCTGAAAAGCATTATAAGAAAAGTTGTCCGACCTGGGAATTGAACCCGGGACCCAACGCGGCTAACTGTCTTAACAGGCGACAGCCGTACCGTTACACCACAGTGTTTTAACTTTGATGATATTTATTAACAGTTCTATTCTATTTAAGGTGGAACTTCAATGATTTCTTTCACTCATTTATGATGATATTTCGGATATTGTGTGGCGAATGGATCGAACCTTTATGGGATTGTATGCGAGCAGAACGAGCCAGTGGTGCGGAAAGTTGTTTCTTCATTTTTTTACCCGCACTTGTGATGGGAAATTTTATGGTGCTCAATCTCTTCCTTGCCTTGTTACTTAATAGCTTTAACAGTGAGGAACTTAAGAATAAAAAAGAGGTAAGTTATTATTAACTGGCAATATCTTTCTGGGTGCATCGATAATAGAGTGATCTAGTCTATTTTTATATCATAAGGTTCTTCTAGGGAAGATACTAATTGCCCTTACAGATAATGATGGTGTTACTTCAAATCAGACAATAGTTGAGATTAAAACTAACCATATTACTAATAATTTATCGAATATACTATTTTTAACTTCACATGACGTAAGTTAGACAGCGATGTATAATGTAGGTAATAAGTGAAGCCTTAAAATATATAAAGATAACATTAACTTTTTGCAGGAAGTGGGAGAAGATTCTAAATTAGCAAAAAGCTTTGATAGAATACGGTCAATTGTAAGAAAAAAGGGTTTCCTTATATCTAAAAGCAAAGAGACTGAAAAAAAAACTAAATTAGAAGAGCTAGTTAATGAATTTATGTTACAACATCGTGCCATGAAAGAAAAGGAGGCAACGATACCCGTTGAACAAAGATATTCCGGTTCCGTACAAGAAACTATCCTTTTCCCTCACGATAATATTTATAGTCATAGCTATCAAGAGGCGTTAAACAGGTATTAATCGTTAAATTTTAACTCAGAATTACGTATATCACTTTAGTGCTATTACGTTATAATATATTACATCTAAAACGCCACACACGCAAACAATAAACATACCGTATTGACCTAAATTACAGTGCAAGAACCGACTACTAATTACTTTTCATCCTTTCGTATATATATACAATAAACATATGTGTGGGAACTTTATAGAATTTACATAAGTAATTCTCTGAAATCGCATCATATTAATTAATTACTTCCTTTTAGACCAATATCAGTGGGATCTGATTTTGCATATCCTCACATATATCAAGGTGGTAATAATTTTAACCATGGAAGCCAAGAAACCTTGAAGGATGTGCGAGAATTAGCTGTAGAACATAAAATAACTAGTATAAGGGAGGATTCTAAGGAAAATTTAGATGAGACATCAACTTCAGAAGCAATAGCCGCGCCAAGGTTGCTCAACCAAATGTCCTCAGGATATCATACCCAACCTTCTGATTCTAGAGGTGAGCCAAGATAACTTTATACAAATGTTTCATTATAAACATCTCGTAATCTAACTTTTAATTTATAGATGAAAATGAACACTACGAAATGGCACAAATATCAAGCAGAACGACCCCAGAGAAACGTAGGTTAGAATTAGTGGATCCGCCAAAATTTTTAAACAAAGAGTTAAGCATAAAAAGGCCGGGTGACGAAGATATGAAACATCCCTGGCAAACTTTAGTTTCTTATGTAGATGAACTTACTGTAGGAGGAAGGAAAAATTCAAAGGGCCAATATGTTGATGCAACTGGAAAATTTCCAGGTTTTGGCAAACAGAAGGAACCAAAAGTTCCACAGGCGTGTTTTCCAAAACAGTGCTATAAACGGTAATAAGCTATACCTAATTACTAATCAATAACTATAATTTGAAACCGTTGAACTTGTGATTTTTATTCAAAATTTATTTTCAGTTGCTCATGTTGGGATGCTTGTATTCAAACCAAACTGGGTCAACGTTGGATGCTATTACGAACATTTATTCTAAGATACGTAGACACCCCAGCTTTTGAGTGGTTCGTTTTAGTGCTGATTTTCGCCTCCAGTATTACTTTGTGTTTTGAAGACATCCACTTGGATAATAATAAACCTCTAAAAAAGATATTATATTGGACCAATTTAAGTTTTTGTATGATTTTTGTCGTGGAAATGGTTTTTAAATGGATAGCATTGGGTTTTTATCGATATTTTACAAGTTTTTGGACTCTCTTAGATTTCACGATAGTTTTTGTAAGTATTCATAAACTTAACCTTTTTTGGCATGACTGATATTTTTTACTATTTTAATTTTGCTATTATTTCAGGTCTCAGTTTTTAGTTTGCTAATAGAAGAAAATGAAAACTTAAAGGTGTTAAGGTCACTTAGGACTTTACGGGCTTTAAGACCTCTAAGAGCGATATCTCGATGGCAAGGAATGCGTATTGTTGTGAATGCTCTTATGTATGCAATACCCAGTATTTTCAATGTCTTATTGGTGTGTTTGGTGTTTTGGTTGATTTTTTCTATAATGGGTGTACAGTTTTTTGGTGGGAAATTTTTCAAGTGTGTCGATGAAGAAGGTGAACTATTGCCTATTGAGGTAAGTTATATATTTCAAAGAATTTTAACAATTTAAGGACATATATAAGAATATATTCTTGTTTTCAGATAGTCAATGATAAATGGGAATGCTATTACAATAATTATTCATGGATAAATTCAAAAATCTCATTTGATCATGTCGGGATTGCTTATTTGGCCTTATTTCAAGTGGCAACTTTCGAAGGTTGGATGGAAGTTATGGCAGATGCAGTTGATGCAAGAGGTGTTGATATGCAACCAGCGAGAGAAGCTAATCTTTACGCTTATATATATTTCGTTATTTTCATAGTATGCGGATCATTCTTTACTCTAAATCTATTTATAGGAGTCATTATAGATAATTTTAATATGCTCAAAAAAAAGGTTGGTATTTTTGCATAGCTATAAAACATATTTCGTTAGTAATTAATAACCCAATTGGATTCCATTTGTTGTACATACCTACTTTTTGTCATATGTATCAACGTTTATTAATTTTTCGAAAAAGTTAATTAAATACCTTAATAGTTTCACAATTGACAATTGTATTTTGGTCATGAACAACGTAATAAAAAAGACAGTGTACTATATACTATGCATTGTTAAACAATTTTTTTTTCAGTATGAAGGGGGTGTTTTAGAAATGTTTTTAACTGAGAGCCAAAAGCATTACTACACAGCAATGAAGAAGCTGGGTAGAAAGAAACCACAGAAAGTAATCAAGAGGCCGAGGAATCAATTTCTTGCAATGTTTTATGATTTATCAAATTCTCGTAGATTTGAAATAGCTATTTTTGTTCTAATATTCCTGAACATGCTAACCATGGGTATCGAACATTATGACCAACCACATTCTGTTTTCTTCATACTAGAAGTTAGCAACGCATTTTTTACAACCGTCTTTGGTTTAGGTAAGCTGATATTTGACATTATTACCTTAAAAACAAGCAAAAATAATTGTATAGATATTAAAATGTATCTAGTAAAATTGTTATAGAAAACTTACAAGCTTGATTTTGGTAATGAGAAAATCATCAATTCTAAAGTTAATTTAAATATTTTTAAATCAGAAATTGCGTTAGTTTTTAAAATATATTTCGTATATAATAAAATTATACGTTAATGAGAAAAATTTAACAACTATCACAAATATGTTAATGGATATGTTATTTTTTCAGAGGCAATAGTTAAAATTATTGGTCTACGATACCACTACTTCACAGTACCGTGGAACGTATTCGACTTTCTATTAGTTTTAGCGTCAATATTGGGTATTGTTATGGAGGATATTATGATAGACTTGCCTATCTCACCCACTTTGTTGCGAGTGGTCCGCGTATTTCGTATAGGGAGAATTTTAAGACTGATTAAAGTAAGTGAATATTTACAGGTATTCCTTAAATAACTTTATTTAATACGTTATTTTACACACATATTATTACACAAACAAAGGAAAACAATAACGACAGTTAAAAATGCACAAAAGACGAGCTTATCCAGCCAACACAAAATTATATGATAATTTTGGGTTCGTGTACGATAAAATATGTAAAAACAATATTATGAATGAGAATATTAGACATAAAAGAACAATATACGTAGGTATACACAAATACACATATAATATAGACATACATACCATATATCCATACAAACATGTATACGTATACATAAAAATATTAATAATTATTATCAATAAATTCTATATTATTCATCGTTGGCGCTCTGTGAAACTTCCACATATTCATATTTTTATTTAAAAACACATGTACTTTTTACATATCCGTACTAATATTATAAATGCGAAAGTAACTCTGTCTGTCTGTCTGTCTGTCTGTTACGCTTTCACGCCGAAACCACTGAACCGATTTTGATGAACTTTGGTACAGAGATAGAGTTAACCATGAGGAAGGACGTGGGCTTTTTAACCGACTACATTAAAAAGAGGGTATGTTTTTACGCAATAAGTCGAAAAAATGTCTGCTCTTTGACAGTTGTCTGTGTTATTAAAATAATTCACGCGGGCGAAGCCGCGGGTGGAAAGCTAGTAACTTATAATTGAAAATTATTTTTAAATAGCCAACCAGTTTCGCGTTTTACAGCCCTGATGATGCGGTTGGCTATTTCAATTATAAGTTATACTTATGTGAAAAAGTACTTGTGTTTCTCAATTAAAAATTTTTAATAAATATAAAATTGATAAAAGAAAAAAACACGTCTACAGCAATAAAGAATAAATTACATAAAATTAAAATTAAAAATACTTGCGAAAAGTAATATTCCTTTAACTTTATAACATACTCATATAACTCTATTTCATTTTATTATATTTTTATTTCATTTTGAACTAACACTAATTCTTTAGTCCCAGACCGTCACATAATTTAAGTATGATGCAAACATTAAATGTCTGTATAGAAGAACTTACATTCAAATGTCGTTGAGTGAAAATGACAGTTTTATCGTATTTCAATTGTTTTCAGGCCGCAAAGGGCATTAGAAAATTACTTTTTGCACTGGTCGTCTCCCTGCCAGCGCTATTTAACATTGGGGCATTACTTGCCTTGATAACATTTATTTATGCGATAATTGGTATGTCTGTGTTCGGCCATGTGAAGGAACAAGGGGCCTTAGACGATATTGTAAATTTTCAAACGTTTGGACGAAGCATGCAGCTACTTTTTCGGTAAGATTTCTATTTACGAATTTGGAAATCGTACAGACGAATTTTTACAATTTTAAGAAATACACATCGCCTTTGTAATCAAAGAAGAAACTTTACGATATTATACTGTGAATGTTTATAAAATCGGAATAGTTATTTTATGGCAATAGCTACTTTTATATTTTATTTCAGATAAAAAAAAAACAATTTAACATAATAAATAAAAATAAATATCGTCACGGCCAAATCTCTGAAAAGGTATTCAGAAGTATATATACACCCATGATTAGCCGACGATATTAGGTCCCATTGTGTGACAGGTGGCAAGTGCGTCGCCATATCGGGTACCTACGAATTACGGATTTCCTTCGCCGTAAGGGAAACTAGGAACTTAGGAAAACTCATTCTCTCTATCACTCATAAAACTTAAAACCTGGACTATCGAAATGAAAGTCCGAAGCGCGTACAAGTCCACCGAGAACTAATAAAAATAATAAACGAATAAATTACTTGCTGACTAACTGACTGGTTGACAGGTTGATAGTACTAATGCTGTTAATGCTGGGTTTTGTAGGCTAACTTAACAGTAGCCAGCATTTACTGTTTCAATAGGCATTATTTTTTTTTACTGTTAGCTGAATTTACAGTAAAGGAGGCAAACGGGCAAGTGGGTCATCTGATGCTACTGGACCTGGACCTCCGCAACACCGAGAATATCCAGATGCGTTAGCGATTTACTAGTCACTCTAGTTTCGTTAAATATATCAAAAACTACAGATATATAGGAGTATGTTTTTCTCGGCGCTGATTTAGTAAATGTTTGTTCTCACTAAATTTCATGTTATTATTATTGTATATCAAACTTATTTTAACTGTTACTATATCCCTTATTTGTATATTTTAGTCTCATGACATCAGCAGGATGGAATGACGTTCTAGAATCATTAATGATACAACCTCCTGACTGTGAACTGGGTGATCATGGTCATACCAACGGAAATTGTGGAAGTCCTCTATTAGCTATTACATATTTCACATCTTTCATCATTATTAGCTATATGATCGTTATTAACATGTATATTGCGATAATTCTTGAAAATTTCAATCAAGCTCACCAAGAAGAAGAGATTGGAATAGTTGAAGATGATCTAGAAATGTTCTATATTCGATGGTCGAAGTAAGTTTATTGTCTTGTTTGGATCTTCAATTTATCTAGCGTTCAAGAATTAATTTAAAAAAAGGAAGACGTACCTAGCATCGCAAATTCGACATATGATAAAAATCTTGGAACCATATTTTTCATTTATAATCTTTGACATTAACAATATTAAATAATTATCTTTTGAAATAATAGATGTTGATTTGACAATTTATATGAAAATTATCACGCAAAGTGGCATTATTAGATTGTATTAATAGAGAGTATTAATTTATATTCTAAATGTACCATTATTGGCTTCCTCCATTTTCTCCACATTACCCTCGGTCTGTTGTATATTTTTATATTTCGTTGTAGGTACCTTTTTGTTTTTTGTATATACTCTTCTGGTAATAAAAACCACCAGTATATATACTGGTAATAATCTGTACTTAAATCCATGCTTTGTAGACGAAACATAATTGGTGCTGTAATCAATATTGTTTTCAGGTATGATCCACATGCAACTCAATTCATAAGTTTTGCTCAGCTCTCAGATTTTATAGCCTCTTTAGATCCACCATTAGGAATATCAAAACCAAACACAGTAGCACTTGTCAGTTTTAATCTACCAATAGCGAAAGGCAATAAAATTCATTGTTTAGACATATTACATGCCCTTGTAAAACATGTTCTGGGACATGTGGAAGAAACAGACACTTTTAGACAATTGCAAGAACAAATGGATATTAAATTTAAGAAGCAATTCCCCACACGGAAAGAATTAGAAATAGTTTCTTCTACCAGAATATGGAAGAGAGAAGATAAGGCCGCAAGAACTATTCAACGCTTATGGCGAGATTATGTCAAGTAAGTGCTACTTTGATTGCTTTAATTAGGACTAAAAATTGTAGGCTCCAATTCAATCTGAACATTTAGATCTCGACGAAGAGACAACGACCGGTGTCTTTAAACGAACGCATGAATGGCCTAAGCAAAAATAAATATTAAGAATATTAAGAAAAAATCTTAATATTCTTAATATTTATTTTTGCTTAGGTTACTTATCTAAATATGAAATTTAATCAACTTTAAATAACACATAAATACTTATTTTTCCTTACAAGTTAGAAGAAACTACATTAAAAATAAGACGAACATTCACAACAATAATGCTTGTTATACATACACATAGGTTAGCAAAAATAAATATTAAGAATATTAAGAAAAAATCTTAATATTCTTAATATTTATTTTTGCTTAGGTTAAATAACCATTAAGATAACTGAATATTTAAATATTGATCGAAGTGAATAATAATAAACATAAATATTTACTTTATTACTGTTCCTAATACTTTTATGACTTAACAAAAAGTAGTAAATTAATCAACAGGAATAAAATTGAGGGAAAATAGTAATTAACGGTAAAACTTAAAAAATAAGTGACAAAGTTAAGATATGACATAAGAAAATTAGTAATTAAGTCAATACTTGTAAAATTAAAAAATATATCGAAGAGGAAAAATTAAATGTGAAATGCGATATTTGTTTACAGGCGGAAAAACCGAAGTCCTTCGCAGGAAGAGGAGAGCACCAAGTGGTCACCGGGCGGAGGGTGGGGCGGTCGCCTCAGTGCACTTCTTCACGTCCGTAGAGGCTCTCACGCGTCAAGCCGCAAGTCTTCCCGAGCATCAGATGCTTCGGATGTTAGCGAGTTGGGAGGGGCTTGGCTTAATTTGCCGCTTCTGTTGCTGCCTGGGGCGACACCTGCTGAGCAGGTACGAATATGCCACCAAAATGATGATGATTCACTATGCTTCGCAAGTAAATCAGTCGCAAACACAGCTTCCAATTGATATGCATAGTTAACAACTTCACAAACTATGCTTACAATTAAGTCAATTGAAATGCTGTTTTTCAACATATTTTAATCACTTCAGAGTATAGGTACATTGATAAATGACTTTTGTAACTTTATTGGGTTAATGATTGTATTTATGTTATCCTACCTCCTTTTCAGCAGGGAAGTGTACCAGAAACAACACCTATTAGAAGAAGATCGGCATATGGCTTACCATTCTTTCTTCGTCATCAGGACGCCGTCGATGAAGATGGCGGCATGAAACGAGCAGGTTCATATGTAATGTTTGGCTTTTTGTGTCTTTCTCCTTACTAGAATAACTAAAAAGACTTCGCATTAAAAGTTTTTAATATTATTACAAGCTTAAAACGTATCCATTTAATTCCAAGGTTTCCTTTGATCGTGTTTCCAGTCATGCCTTTAAAGCATGCACGAAGAGGTCCAGTTGTTTTTTAAGTTTCGCTTATGTCTGTATTTAAATACAATACCCTTATCGTATTATTCCTTTCTGTCCTCGATTTAATGATTCTAAATATACGATTTTTAGAATCAAAACTTCTTGGCTTTAACAATAATTAAAAGAATATACGATAGAAAAATTATATGTAATTATTAAAGCGTCTGACACATTTGAATCGGAGGCTATTAAAAATATTTTTTGATTGTTGTATGCTGGAACAGATTCTATGAATATGACTCGACGTGTATAACTCATGTAAGAAATACATGACTCATGACTGAAATAACTAACATGCTGATAAACATTTTTTTTTGTATTTCTGGCATGACTGGAGATGATATTTTAAGTAAATAAAAAAATAATGCGAAGTACCTAATACCTAAACATAAATTCATTTCAGATTAAGTATTATTATTAAGTACGTCTTTATTGAATTTTGTAAAACTGCTGAACAAAGCATAAGGGAATAAGTATTAAAAATATTGTTTTCAAAATTAGTAATTGACTGTTTTCTGAGATCAAAAATGAATTTATGACATTCTCTTCTAATGTTTAATGTCACAGTATCTGCGAACCGTATCTATAATATGCAAACATTTAATTTTACATGTTTTGTGCTTTATACCTATCTTCGTAGAAGAATCCTTGCAGCTACCGGCGACAATTTTAAAATTGAAACATATATTCTTAGAAATAAATAATAGGAATATGGTGACATTACACAAGACAGAAGATCTGGAATAGTTACAACATATTTAGTAAAATATTTATTGAGTGATTAACATCTCAATTAATATCGTAAGAATTTACTTATTGTAATTGGTTACTTAAAAACAAATCACACCTAAAATAAGTATCCTTATGGTATACGGGTGCTAAATTTAAGTTGTCAAAATTCCACCACTAAGATATTTATGTAAATAA
This sequence comes from Lasaia peninsularis, assembly GCA_018236625.1. NCBI lineage: Eukaryota > Metazoa > Arthropoda > Insecta > Lepidoptera > Riodinidae > Lasaia > Lasaia peninsularis. The sequence continues at coordinate 16,822 of DVZL01000339.1, forward strand.
TTTGTTTTAGCCGATTGATAAAATTCAATATAAACACGAAATGAAATCTCACGAGGTAACTTCGCGATGAAAATTCTAATCGTATGAGTTAAAATATACACAGAAATTAAGCTTCATAGTTTTGGCTGTTTGATAAAGTATCAAATTATCTTAGACATAAAAGAGATCGAATAAAAACTCCCTGGTCGTTTCGCAAAAACTCGATAACCCCACAACATTTATAATATTTAGGTTTTAGATATTTACATGTCTTACTGACAAACACTCAGTTAATATGAAAATGACTTAAACTTATTCATAACTAAATATAATATTAATTAATATGTATATAATGAGAATAAACGGAGCGAGCACAGATCCCTGGGAGACACCCCTATTCTCTACAGCCGTAATTGGGTTGGAAATCATTAAAATTTTATTGCGTTCTTGTATAAAACCAAAGTTTTTGCGGGCTTGCTTGACATCATAATAATTACAAAATTTCTTAGAAAAAATATTTACAGTTATTGCTGTGTAATATAATTAACAGAGCAGGTAATATTTCAGCCTTATATTTTGCTAAACGATTTGGGAGCTCTCGTTGTAACGTAATTAAAGTTTAGAAAATTTAACATCAGAATATTAGTAGGTAATTTATTAGAAAATTAAGTAGGCTTAAAATTACATTTTTATATGTGATGAACTCTTGCTTAAATTTAAACTCGATATTAGTAAAATTACTCAGTGATCCATGCCCTTATTATATTTATCTTCCAAAAATGCTATAGACCTTGCATGATCGCTTTCTTCAACTGAACCCTGCAATTACTGTGGTTGTCAGTTATCATGTATGTATAACAAGCATTATTGTTGTGAATGTTCGTCTTATTTTTAATGTAGTTTCTTCTAACTTGTAAGGAAAAATAACTATTTATGCGTTATTTAAAGTTGATTAAATTTCATATTTAGATAAGTAAAAGTATTTCCTGTTAGTTTAGGTACCTATACAAGGTGTTTTGCCGCTTAAATCTATTACAGTATTTCAAAGCGAATAATTATACAGTTAAGTATATTAGAAAGAGATAAAATTAAATATTTTTGCATGACGCATTAATCAATCGTCACAAATTTTCACATAAGTTACATATTTTTCATTCTTTTACATGACTCTATTACAGGTTCACTTAGGTTAACATCTCGAAATAACTCAGCTAAACGGATAGCTACTCCAATACGAGCTCGCACTCCGTCTCCCCACGCGAGCAGCGCCGTAAGTATTCTCGTCACTGAAGCTTCCCCCGATGCTGCCCCACCTCCTTCGGCACCTCCAACTGTGGTTCGAGTCCTAGTACACCGGGAGAGTGACGAACAACCCAGCTGATCCACGACTGAGCCAGAGGCTCCAAATTGAACATTTTATGGCAAATAAACGCCAATAAACAGTGAGTGTCAAAGTTTAAATCGAATATTGTGTTCACACGCACGCAGTGATATAATAGTTTGTCAAATAACAGCGCTTCCCAATCTATGTTGAGTTTCGTGAGTTTGGTAGACAATCATTGTTAAAACCCAGATATACAAGAACTGTTAAGATCGAAAATGTATATAATATTTCAAATAACAATCTGACAATTGTTAAAATAATAAAACGTTACCGTCATCCAATCATTTTATCACAATTTTTGCAAAAATAATCAAAAATGCATTTGAGTAAATAGATATGCATATAACGAAGTCGAATTTAACTTACAAAAGGTAAATGATATTGATCGTTTTAACACGAGAGACCAAATACACTCGATATTTTTAAATAATGTAGTATTCGATTTTTTGTCTTAAACACTTCTGTTTCTCTGTTGACCTAAAGTTTTTTTGATAGATGACGCTAAAGTGCTAGTGTTCTTTCATTTATAATTATAAATAAAGTTTCACCATGCTCCAAAGATGAAAAATGTAGAATAAGTACAATACCTTCCTCACCTTACCTACTGTTAATTACATTAGTTAAAATGGCATACATATAAGTTTAAATAAATGTCGACCAAATAGCGTAAGTAGTAAAAATTGACGTTTAAAAATAAATATGTTTATTTTATTTACACTGCAAAAAATATGTAGTAAAAACTTTAAGATCATGACATTAATTAATAATGTCAGTTACAGCTGCATTTGAAATAAATAATTTCACACAGGTTGGGAAGCTTTGGTTTATCTTATAAACAGCATAAAATGTGATTTCAATTATAAATTAGCTTAGTGAGTTAACGAATGAGTATCAAATACAATAGTACATATACGTTAAGGATTACTCGAAACTTCCATATTGCAATAAATTGTTATTTTAGCAATTGATAAAAGTATTAAACAGAAATTAATTACATAAATTTAATATGCTTAGCTTGGCTTTATTAGAATTGCAATTTTATTATATAGCTTCGCTAAATAAGGAAATGTACCAACCCTTATAAGGGCACAAAGATCCGGGAACAATTGAATCATCGAAAAACGAGTTAGTAATGCCAAAGCTAAAAACTGCAAACTTTATTCCAAAACTACCACTTTTTTAAAGATAATAAATATTTCAAAATTTCTATTGTCACACGTTATATAAAAGAATGCACATATAAAATACTATTTTCAGTTCTAACACGTTAAGTGATATTTATTTAAGATAACCAAACTTAATTAAAAAATAACTTGATCAATTTGGTTACACTGACTTACTATACATAAATTTAGATTATGAACCTATTAGGCATTATTTGAAGATTACACTCCTAAAAAAGACCGATCCCAAAAACGTACTAACGCTGTGTTAACTGGCCAACGACTCTGTATGTCAGTCTTGTGGAGTTGGCGAAGCCAAAATAAACCCGGCCCTAACTTCTACTAAAAAGAGATAGATTATTTGTATTGCGGACAAGTCGTTGTCTCCAGATTAGTACGTTTAGCTTCACGATTTCATATAGGTACTATTTGAATTTAAAGGGTCCAAGAGAATTCTATTATCTTTCACAGTTGTAATTTAAAGCAAAAGCAAAACGGAGTTTCATTTATGTTTGAACTCTTTAAAATAATACGAGTATTTATATGTTTTTACGGTGATTCAATATTTCCAAATTACGTTGTAAATAGTTATTAATAATTATATAAGACGGCGATTGATGCTGAATCACTATGAAAAGACACTTTCACGTCCATTGGAATAAGTTGTTCAAATTTAATTGCAATAATAACATTGTTATTTAAACGTTAGGAACGTTATCATGTGTTAAAAATTGTTTCGTTGTTGAATTTTTCATAATTGTAGGCGTATTTCTGGTTAAGGGATTATTTAAAACAGTTGCTAAAGCTATGTTTGCAACAATGAACTACGCAAAAATTAAAATGAATCAGGCAGATCGGTATTGTATCTGCTTGTTCCACTGTAAATTATGAAATCTGAATATATGACTACAGATTATTTAAATATAAATAACATTGTTAAAAGCAATCATAACTTTTGTAACACCATTGTATAAATAATTGTAATAACAGCTCAAAAACAAACGATTAAGTAGCAAACTATAAATTGTCATTAAAAACCTCAAAACCGCTTTTATAATACCAAGGTTTAGCGTGAATTGCAAATCAAAAACGGCAATCTGTGCGAATTTTACTCATGGCAAGTTTTTCTGTTAAAATTCAAAATCTGTCTAAGTCAGATCCATGAAGCTAAAGGTACTAGGGATTACACTCCTAACATTACTCCTAACTCTTTATTGTACCTCACTCTAGACTGAAGAACTTCTCTTCCTGCGAGTTAAAGATGACAAAATCATGAATCATGAATGAAAGATGTTTAATGTTACGTATAATTCTTTGTTGGAATATAATATCCAGATTGGCTTTGGCTTCATGGTCAGATATAATACAGGTCAACGGTTATCCAGCTATTTATCTCGTACAGCTTTTATTGTTTAAATTAGATATTAAAATGATACTATTTTGGTTCAATAATAACAATTTAATTGAAGCTTGCCACGAGTTCATATCACCGACATTATTTACTGTTCCAAATATGAATTATTAATATTTCCGTTACATTTTACATAGACACTGATTTAAATTCTAAATTGATTCTTGATGACGTTATAGGAAATAACGAACATCAAGCTCTAGTATTCGATGAGGGTTGTGAAAGAAGAGATTTTAATTAGATAATATTAGGAAAATAAAGTAAGTTTCCAAATTTCTCTAGACATTTGGTGACTTGAGTGTACCGACTCGAAAAGTATGCTTAAGTGATTAGTGGTTGATTCCTTGCCTTAGTAGAAATTGTAAGGCTGCCAAGTGATAAGTTTGCATTTTAGTTAAAAAATGTTAATAGGTACTTTGAAATTAAAGAGCCTTTCACAGTTCAAAATGATAGCTTCAACGTCATATTCCGTATTAAAAATAGTACCTATTCGGATCATGAAAGAAAATATCTTTTGTTATGTTTAACCATACTTAGATTATATTTCTCTCGACTTTCACACTATATAAATCAATAAGTTTCAACAAAACGAGCAAGTGATTTACCTAACGGTAAGTAATCACCTCTATTCTGGTTACCACTAACACCATAGTCCGACGGTTACGATCAATTATAATTACTTGTCGTATTTTAAAATTAAGCTCTTTTCTTTTAAGTCTGTAAGTTCTTATGATTCACCAATATGCTAGTAAATGGTTCCACAAAATTATTTTACAAAGCAAATAATTTCAGATAATTGCGTCGAACTTACGTATCTATTAAAGGGGTGGAGCTAAAGTTGGTGTCCTGAAGCGAGGTGTGAGATTGGACAAAGTAGTCGGTATATAAATTAAAGTACTCGGACTAACTTACCTACTAGACGAACGAAAGTACGTTCTGTACTAAGAAAACTCACAACTTATTCTTTTGCATGAATATCTATAGTATTAAGCCGATTAGAAATAGTTTTGTTATGTTACATTAATTTAAGTGAAAGAAGCTAGTATTACAAATCCAGTAACAAATATCGCTGGACAAATTACACAAATTTAAGCCCAAACTCAGCAAATTATTTGTGTGTGTTATGGGTGTTAGGCCACAATACTAATACATAGAAATATTCGAATATGACCCGACTCGAAAAACGACCAAAATCTTTCTGAACCTAATGCTCAACAAGCCTAAGATTTTTTGATAAAAAATTCAATTGAATTCTAATAATAAAAGTGATGCCAATTATTATAGTAGGTATTATATTCGTGAGTTTTTAAAGTCATTCTATCTCAAATGTTAAAAGAGAGGAGGTTATTATCAAGTTTTGTACAGACTCAAAAAAATTGTAGATCCGAGGGTAGAATGAAAAAATTGACAAGTTTTTCTTTTGTCACTCCAATACAGGTAGACATTTCGAATCTCAGTTTTACAATATTTGTTGAACTCAAGAATAACACCTACTTGAAGTTGAAGAAAAAGCTTCAAAATATAATGTTGATTGATATGAAAAAATATGTAATATGTATTGCTAAAAAATTACAGTGAATATGTAATTAAAAAGGCATTTCGTTCCATAGAACTTTGTCAAACATATTACAGCAAACAGTAAACATATAACAATCTTATGCAGTTATTTTTCTTAAAATGTTATTTTAACGAATTTTCATTATATTTGACAATGTCTAACAACAAGGGGACATGATTGGGCTTTGCAAGTTTTATATAAGTAAATAAATAATTTTAAATAATGTAAGTATATAATTAGACAATAGATAATATAGACAATATTCTGCTAGCTTTTAAAAACATGTTGAGAGTGCGTCCGTTGTAGTATGTATGAACCAAATTTAAAAGAAAAACTTGTTTTTTTGTTTATCCTATTGTTTATAATATGTTTTATTTATACTGCTTTTAAAAATATATTAAGCAAATATAAATTAAGTATAAACAAACGTATGTAAAAAAAATATTTAATCGATATCGCCATTGTTATTAAAAAAAATATCCCTGGAAAAAATATGCAAATTTATCTAACCCCAAAGTAAGCAAATTATATTATTCTTATGTGAAGGGTGTTAATCAACGATAATACATAGAAACACCTATATAAAATTATCACCTAGACCCAGAAATATAAACATCTATGTTCAATACACAAATGCCTGTCCCAGTCGTGAATATATAAAATATATAAACATCTTTTAACACTGTTCAATTTGATATAATTTCTTTATACGAAATTTATAGTACCTATTTTAAAAGACATTTTTTAAGAAAGCAAAAATTACCCACTGACAAATCGCAACCTTCATCTCTCGCTGATATTTGTTTATCTTTAAAATTAGTGAATTTTTACCTCAAGCACAGAAATTGTAGATTTAAAAAAATCTCTGAATATTATGTAGAGAAAGATAAAAATTCTGTAATTATAGTGAAAGAAAACAAAACTGAACTTATTTTGTTTTCGAACCTTTTATGCTCCGGCAAACTTTGTATCTACCGCCTGACCACTTCTAAGTGAATTTGTTACTTTTATTTCTCAAACGTTTTTTTATAGTTACCTACCTATTATCTTTTCTTTCCAATTCTATGTTCTTGAATCTAAGATTATTAAAACTGTAAAAGCCATTAGAAAACGGTAATATTATAAAAAATCTGAGTTTTTATGTAAAGGTGTACATAAACTTACTATGCATTAAACATAAATAAAACTCAACTATATTTATACTTTATATTATTTTCTTAATTATTTCATTATAGATAATTCTAACCAGAAAAAAACATAGATACTTATATCAACAATTCATAACAAATTACACCCTGTTGTGAGATGTTGATCTTTAAATACTTACAAATGTTATTAGCGTTTTGTTTTTGTACTTGGAGATAGCTAAGTTAGTTTATTTACGGCTCAAATGTACTTTTGAATTTATATCATTAGTTAAAATATTTATAATTTTATATATGTAGTTATGTCTATAAAATTATGTTTTTATGAAATAGCCAAATGAAAAATTCTTAGCAATTTATTGTTGCGTCTAGTTACATCTAAAGTAGGATCTAATAATAAACGATCTAGAGACTCTAGTCTTCTGAAAGACGTTGTAATTCTTTGCTTATTCTGTTGTATGTAAAATAAAATAGTATAGATAATATTTATATGACAACTGTTTAATACAGTCCCGCCATCTATATTCCGCCTTTGCACTACAAAGTTAAACTTCCCCAATCCCCAAACTAATTCTTGGTCATCTAATAGTAAATAATTCGCTTCTGATAGATTTCTTAGGAATGTTTAAATTTAGAAAGAAAATGAAATGTTCGACGATAACATGAGTTTGCGATAAACTATCATTCAGAACAATTTTACAGCATTCGTAATTCGTAGTATAAATACAGTATATTTAAACGAAAATCTTAATACGGGTCTTTTCTATGAAGGATGTTAATATTTAAACAAAATATTTGAATCTGCATTCAGATCATACACTAATATTTTAAAAAAAGTCTTTATTATATTACGCTTTTTTATAAACAGATTTAATTTGCGTGTTTTATAAATTTGTAATAGCTCAAGGGGGCCTTTTATCGTACCTACATAATATTACATACAAAATAATCAATAATAATAATATTATTAATAAATAAATATTACTGGACAAATTACACAAATTGATCTAACCCCAAAGTAAGCAAATTATATGCTTGTGTTATG
>DVZL01000340.1:0-24498 GCA_018236625.1 Lasaia peninsularis
TAAGTTTTAGCCTTGATGATGCTGTAAAAACCGAAAACTGTCGGCTATTTCATAAAATTTTCAATTATAAATAATATATGTAAAGTACATTTTTTTTAAGTTCAAATATGACGATTTTTAAAACGTTTTGGCCTTTAAAATACTGCATAAGGCTTTTATAATTTATCAATTTAAAAAAAAAAATAACAAGTAATAATTTAACGATACTTCCATGGCGAAAAATTAATGTAAAATCAACATCAGTTTTGTTGTAGATCAAAGTTACAATACTATTTCAAAATTTGTCACTCTATGTGTAAATAAAAATAAATACATATATCTAGACATATTACACGGATAGATCTAACCCCAACGTAAGCAAATTACATGCTGGTATTATGGGTTTTATATAACGATTGTAATAGATAGAAATACCAGAATAAATATCCAAATTAAACAAGTTTATCAATCATCACTGAAATGCCTGTCTTCGTCGGAAATCAAACCCAAACCTCGCGGTGGGTCGGTGGCGTTAGGCGTGTAAGCCCTCGACCAACGAGACAGTCGATAAAAGTGTTATTGGTTTTTAATTGTAATTACTGTCAGTAAATGGTTTTTGTTGCTATGATTGTCATCTTCAAAAAAAATGACAAGCTGAAGCAAGTAGTATAGAATTATATAATCTAAAATTTGAATAAAATAAAAAAAACGTATCTGTTACGAAAATAATACAAATGTAACTTTATACGTGTTCGCCGTTTTCCATGAGCTTTTATTTATATCTTAAATGTATTGTTAGACTACATAAGGAGCTTTTAAAAGCTTCATTCTCCTCAGAAAAATACTGACGTTCTATTATTCAGTGTACACCGAAGAATGGATTTGATCACTTTAAAATCTCGAGAGTTAATCCAAATGAATTTGAAATCAGACTTCAATGGCTCATTGTATAATTCTTGAGACTTACGTTTCACTTTGAAAATTGCGAAATTGAATAGGGCATTGAAGAAATAGGAATCCGAATTAAACTTGCGCCTCGAAAACTTTACCTAGAAATTCGTACCTTATTACTTTGTAACAATAGAGTGATTCCGATTGAGAGGTAGCTAAAGTTGGCGTTTAATGGATTTACTTGGCGGATCCTATTTGTTATTTGTAGCAAATTAAAACATAATGGCTTAAAGTTCGGCCATTTTGAAGTTCGGACGGCGATGCAGATTGAAATTATGGTCGGCGTTTGACTACTGGACGCCGTATTATGGAACCAACTTCAGAACTCGACCAAATAAATTTTGTGCCACCTGTCGTCAGCAGAGGCTTGTTAGGTGTGCCTTTTATTTTCTGTAGGCTGAACTTAATTGTAATATAAAAAAAAAATGTTTAACACCATATATGAAGTGTCCATGGCAAGTTGATAATTTATATTCTCTGATAAAAGAAATATATTTTATACGGGTTTATTTTAAAAAAAATCAAATATACTGGAAGCGACATACGCAAAATAATTTCAAAAAAAAAAACAGAAATATTGTGTTTAATTATAGTTATTATCATTAATTGTGGCCTATATCTGCACCAATTTGACTAAGTTATATTTAAAACTTAGTACTTAAAAGGTAAGTAAATATTAAAATCAAGCTATAAATATAGTAAAAATAAAAAATTTTGTTTTCCCTTAGAACCTGTCAAACGTTTGATTTTTCAAATATTATTACTAATACCTTAAACTTCTTGGTCTCCAAGATCGCACAGATCTTAAAATATCCAATGACATAAGACGTAGACTTGTTCGCAAACGAGAACTTCATTGTACTTTATATGTACTTCAGGTTCAGACATAACAAGCAGGAAGCGAGGAGACGGAAATAGTCCGGCCGCATGCGGACTCCGTGGCTTGATACGTAATTGTTACATACTATGTAAACTTATACCATCTATAACATCAAAGTCAGAGAAAGAAGCTAGAAGGTTTATTAGTAAACTTTACACAAAATAACTTTTATTCGCAAAATGTTTGTAAATTTTCATTTTATAACATATTATATTTTAAGCTTGTACCTATTTTTAAATTATGAAGCAATTTTAGAAAATTTGGTGAAATTAGGAAAGTGCTTACCTGGTTTTAATAGTTCTTATTGCATTAAAAGGTAGAGTTCGTTATTATTTCATCATTATTTTCGATTTTCGAGCTACCGAATTGTGAAATATTGGATTTTTATTTTCTAATTTGAGAATAATTTAATATTAGCTAAAAGTAAATTTAGCAATTTACATAATATAAAACTGAAATAATGTTTTTATTAAAAATCATTCCAGTAAATATTTTATCAAGTCTAATATTTTAATGGACGTAAAGTAAAAATGGAGCTGCTGCAAACTATTGTTAGTCTATTAATCATAAGCTTGCACTTTAACTTTGAGTTAATAATTAAAACATCATTTGATATTTTAAGCTATATAATTAAGTTCCCTTAAAGGTTAGCTTCTCATGTTTGTCAAGCCACAGTTTAAATTAGTTATAAGGTGCGGAAGAAAGTAGATTACACAATAACACTACAATCTTTACACTGCACTCTCTCTATAACCTTTGGTCTTTGACCAATCCACCTCTTGCATAATCTTCTTCAACTTTGCCCTGTCGCGTTTTCTATCAGATGATATCGGGGTCGGCTACCTAATCTAGGGTTTTTGACAAGGCTGCCAGTTTTTACACAGAGCGACTACAATTTGACTTCTGCAACCTCGAGGGGAAACTAAGGCAGTCATAGATTAGGTCTAATTTGCATACATCCAGGTTTTCTCACGATATTTTCCTGCACTATGAAAATGTACTTCAGTTGGAAAAATTGGTACATGGTGGGATTTGAACGTAGACTATCCAAATGTAAGTCCAAAGGGCAGACCACTAGGCCCGGTTTCTCTCGACGCCAAAGCGATGCAACTGAAGTCTGCGTTCCTACTTTTACTTTTCCACTTTACACGATCTAACACATCCCTAATAGTGAGTCCATTGGCAGACAAGTCCTGTTCCGCGACATCCAGCCAGCGTTTCTTGGGTCAGCCCCTTTTACCGACGCCAAATGGTGTAAGGGCGTTAAGCATTTGTTACCCACATAGCCGGCTGGTTTTTCATCTGGCATCTTCGGCCAACAAAACTACCGCTTGCATAACATTTAAATTCGATATTCTCGGATTGCCATTAACAGTATAATTTGATGAAGCTTCCTTTTGTATTTTAAATGAATTAAGTTCTTCATTCTGATTATACAATATCAATTTATAAACTTACCCCAGTTTAGCATTACGCAATTCGAAATTGGGTCTCATATCAATGAAATTGTTAATTAACTTTTGACCTGTGACAAGTTTTACATTATGAAAGATGATTTTTTAAATCAAAACACGGAATATGAAATACAACGGCAATATTGTAGTTTTCCGTTGCATCAGTTGATGATATTGTGCAAATGCTATGTTAAGTGTGAATTAATGAACAAAATTCATATTTTCCCGTGTTCCTCGTGTATAATTGACCATCTCGTTTGCTTATCTCATCTATCAGTTAGCTCGTTTGAGGCAAGCATAGGTAAACTGGCAGGGTCCGGACCCATACGGGGAAAAATTGATTTTATTTTGTTTATACCGGCAACAGAAACACATCATCTGTGAAAAATTCTACTGACTATCACCATTATCTATAAACACGTCAAAAAATACTTTTATTGTATGGGAGTCCCCATAAATATTTATTATGTTTTTTATTGTTTGTTGTTATAGCGGCAACTGCAGAAATATATCATCTGTAAAAAAATCTGTAAATGATAGAAAATATGTTCTTAAAAAAAGTCTTAAAATCCCAAAAGTCAAAGATAATATTCCTCACAATTGGATAATTACAGCCCGCAATCAAAATTATAATAATAGATGTGTTTTACAACGTCTGGTATTCAGAAGTTGGACTTTGTACAAATAAGAAATTTGGTAATTGATGACTAGCGTATAGAACGGAGCAAAATCTTGTTTAACTTTGCGAGTTTTCACCTGGCTTATGCTGGAACTTTATTTTATATGTTCACAGGTCCCATTCGGGATAAACAAAGAATATATATTTTTATGATATTGGAAGGTAAGAAATACACGCCGCCTATAGACAACAAAGATGGTACAGTTGAGTTGCCAAACTAAGGCTGTGATGGTTAGCCTTCTGCATAAGTGAGTTCACCGGCCATCCAACCCTCCAAACCAGAACACGACAGTGGCGAGCACTGACGCTATTGTGGCAGGAAAATGTAAGGCGGTGGTACCAATCCGGGCGAGTTGTTGCAAGACTCTACCACCTAGTAAATCGAGTGCTAAATGTCACGATCCCTACTCTTCATACAAACACGCTGGTTTCGGAGTCCTTTGACACCAACCTTGAATAATACGCTCGGATAACTTTAATTCTTCACTTCATATATATTTTTTTAATTACATGACCCGGGATCGGAATGCGTCCAAAGTGGCGATAGGGTTGCCACCAATCACATTGTGGGCCCTAGTACCTTGGCTAATCGTGGGTGTTCTGGTATATCTACTGGATTTACGAGTCGTGGATATACCAGGACACCTCTGCCTACCCTTTCGGGGGTAATAGGCGTGAAAACACTTTTTTTAATAAATTTAAATGTTTGTGAGTATGTATGTATTGTAACTCTTTCACGAAAAACTACTTGACGGATTTGAATGAGACTTTGCAATAACTTAGCTTAAATACGAAAGAAAAATATAGGTTACTTTTTAACCGACTACACCAAAAAGAGAGTATGTTTTACACAATAAGTATTAAAGTTGAAAAAAATTGTGCCCATTGATAATTCACGCGGGTGGAAAGATAGCTAACATATTTCTATATAAAATATCATAAATCGCTTTAATCTCAAGAAAACGTTATTTCTCGAGCTGTCAGCCTGAATGTATATTATGAAACTATAATGACTGCCTGTCACACATTTACTTCGCCATGACAAAATCACTATTGACATGACGTAATTATATTTGTAGACAACACTAGCGTAAATATTTACGAGTATCAAATAATGTCTTATTTTCAAAATCCCGTCAAACAATTTTATACTCACATACTGATGCGAAAGGTTCATAATAGAGAGCTTTTTTACATAATAAACACCTTGGAGATTTTTCCTTTGCAAATATTATTAGAAGCATAAGTTACAATAACACATAGGCTACTTTTTAACCGACTTTATCAAAAAGGAGGTATGTTTTTATGCAAAAAGTATTATAAGTCGGAAAGAATCTGCTATCTAATATTATCGTAAAGTTATATCCAAATCCGTCCAGTAGTTTTTTCGTGAAAGCGTAACAAATATACATCATATATTTCATAAACTTTCGCATTTATTATATTTATTTTTTATCGTTTTATCATTAATTTTAAGTAGGATAGGGTAATTGATAATAGAACTAAAACCCTGACCAAAAGATATCAATGCACCAATAACATCTACATCTATGGTGTCGATTGCTTTTTACTATGAGGTGCGACGTGTATTTGTTGGCTAAGTTATTCTATAAATTAATGCGATCTGAATGAAAAAACAAATAATAAAACAATTGTTAAATAATATTTCCTTTTTGGTTACAGGTAATAAAAGCTGCTAGCAATTGGTGAGTGGTATCAGCTTAATCACATAATATGGTGGTTTATGGTTTAGTGGTTGACGCTTCGGTATTCCAATCCGGTAGTTCATATTTGAGCCCCGTTAAGTACTAATAATTTTTTCTAGCTTTTCTTAGTACCTCTGTGGTGTGTAAATACCTTTAAGATATCACATTATGAGCCCTAGTACCTTGGCTAATAGTGGGTGTACTGGCACACCTTCGTTGATACAGTTTTATCAATATTTATAAATTAATATTATTCAAAATAACTTAAACCAAGAAGAGAGTATAACCAGCCATTCAAAACAAAAAAAATCGGTTTTAAAGAAGTTGCTAATCTTGTCGAAGCCATTATTACCCAACGAGAGTTCAATAGAATAACAGAAAAGTAATATTCGATTCTCAGTGTTAATAATCTGACTCAACCACATCGGAAGCTATCGACCCCCGGGCGGTGTCCCTCGGATATCAAACTAATCGATTTTCATTTCGCTCCACGGGAAATTAAATCCTTTGAGAGACGGCTCTGATAACGGAGATACGAACAAGACACGTGTTTCAATATTTCATATTTGATTTTGGCATAGATATGCGTCGTAAGATAAGCCTTTATAACTATACACATAAATAAAATCGCTTTTTACAAACGGTTGGACCGATTTTGACGAGACTTTCATTAGCAGACAGCTAATATAATAAGAAGTAGCTTAGGCTACTTTTATTTAGTTGGCATAGATATTCATCGTAAGATATGCCTGAATATCTATGCAAATAAATTTTGGAGTGTCTGTAAGTAATTTTAAAATAACCACTTTTTACTTAATGCAAGATGCTTAATCAAAATTATTTCTTTTAGAATGTTTGTCTGTCCCACTAAACTATGAAACGTTAGGACCGATTATAAAGAAATTTCATTAACAGACAGCTAATAAAATAAGGAGTAGCTTAGGCTACTTCTATTTAGTTCAATTCAAACGCGGACGAAATCGCGGGCACAGCTCAAATAAAAATAAGAAACCTTACAATTTGTCTTTGATGGGGCATTGAAAAAAGCAACTTTAAAGTTTCTTGAATATTGATCTTCCCATAACAGACTTTAGAATCGTTTGTATCTTATTCTTAAATTTCACATATCTCGAAACATTCTTAATTAGCTGTTATCGTAAGAGCCCTTAAAAAATGTATAAGTTAGAGAACTTCATTGCTGGGATTCGAACCTGGACTACTAAAATAGAAGTTCGGAGCGCGTACCAGTAGGCAACCGAGGTTATTAAGAAATTAAGTTTCCCTAATCCTGATTAATAATAAACAATAGATTAATGAAATAGCGTCAAGAGGCTATTCTCACAATAAAATATCACCGGTTTTATTCTCTCACCGCTTTTAATATTCTCATCGAAAATTTTCATACAAAATCTCTCTAATATCCATTTCGCGATTGGGAGTTATCGTATACTTATTGAAATTTATCACATCAATTTCAATTACTTGTCCCGGTCGTCCCCAATATAACTGAGTTAAGGGGATCAATGTAACTAAGTTACCTTTTTCTTTTAGCGATAAGTTATATTTGAGAAAATTTGGGAGACGAGCAGATGGGCATAATTTTATCACATTACGTCCACGTTAATGTATTCATAATACAATGCAGTATTGTATAGAGAGAGGTTTGTTAATTAAAAAAAACTGTAATGTATAATTACTACATATTATAAAAAAAAGTCACTTTCTTTGTCAGTCCCTATATATGCTTAAATCGATCCGATCGATTTCGATTCGGTTTCCTTTAATAGATAGAGTAATTCAAGAGAAAGGTTGTCGTCTATAATATATGCATGACGTTGTAGAAAAATACTGGTAACTTTTAAGATTTGCAATGTGATGTAAATAAGCATAGTTTTTGCGCTTACTATAGTACTGTAAACCTAAAAAGAGTTATAAAAAGTCCTTGATGGCATAATATATGTCTATCTCTTACTGATAACTCATAAAAACTACTTTTTATTCCTTACTTTTTACTGAAAATAATGGCTTATTAACGAATCGGGCACGAATTCAATCCCCGACAACGCTATGTTTTTTAGACTGAAAAAACTCGTAGAACAAGTTTCTTTACCCGGTAATCGAACTCAGGACCTCGTGCTTCAATGTGTACGTGGCCACTGAGTAGAATATACATAACTATAACCATATCAATATACAAAACTAAAAGCCTTATAGGTTTATTCAACGATTTTCTTAGTTTTAGGCTCCACATTGAAAAAATCTATATATTTTTTTAATTTTGAGCCTCCTAGTTCTAGCCTCGCAGGTTTACGTGCTTCAGACTTCGTTTTCGATAGTCCAGATTCGAATCCTGCAATGTACCAATGAGGTTTTCTAACTTAAGTAGATTTTAGAGTGCTCTTACGATGAAAGGAAACAACGTGAAAGCCCGGGAATTGTGACCGATATGACGACGGATTTGCCACCAGTCATATTATGAGGCCTAATATCGTCGCCTAATACAAGGTGCCTCGTTGGTCGACTAACCGCGAGGCTCGGGTTCGATTCCCGACGGGGACAGGCATTTGTGTGATGAACATAGATGTTTGTATTGTTGGGTATTTATTAAATTTATTCTCGTACCTATTTAAGTATTTCTATGTATTAGTATCGTTGTCTAACACCCATAACACAAGCATGTAATTTGCTTACTTTAGGGTTAGATCATATTTATTTATATAAATGTATACGTACTTAATACCAGCGAATGTCCAATGTTTCTCACGACATCGTAAAACAATAACAACAATATATAGAAATAAATAAAATTAGAATGTCTGTAATATACACATACCAAAATAACATTTTTAGAATTTTGTGCGTCTGTCTTTCTATCTGTCATTTTATTCGTCGCTAATCTCTGAAACGGCCGGACCAATTTTAACGGGTCTTTCACTTACAGACAGCTGATCTAATAAAGAATAGCTTAGGCTACTTTTATTTTAGAATTTCATTTCAGAAACGTATAAAATATAATTTAATAAAAAGGCGGATGAAGTCGCAGGCACAACTGGTTTTATTCTATAAAATTGTTATATCAAAGAATTTGCTTGTTGGTCGTACCGTGTGGAGAAGTAAAAATAGGTAACCGGACTCTGGAACTCCTCTCTCTGTCATGTAACAACCGGGACTAACGCTTTGTTTATGTGTCCTTTCTTCACATGAAATAACATCGCTATCATAAATTTGAAAGTCTAAAAATATTTAGTAGGCTTTAAATATTTAATATTTAGTTATATGCGACACTTTTAATCCTACAAGATATATTTTTGCTGTAGCTCTAAATAATTTTAAAACATTTATTATTTTAATTTTAAGTTGGGTAATTTTGGAAACGGCTACGCTGATTTTGACAGCACTTCAAGTATACTTAATGTTCTATAGACTTAAAATGTTGACAACACTGGAAAAGTCGCAGGAAAAACTTACGATTTTAATAAAGTATAATATTTTTGTAAATCAAAATGAATTGTTTTGCTAGAATTACAAAATCTTGAGAAAACCTTAATAAAAACAAAACAATAGTTCCTTTACATATAAAAGTAATAATTTTATGATGACTGTACAACAGTTTGATAAAAATAATAATAATAATTTAAAACTATTTGTTTTACGTAGCATCGTCTAAGTTTTCCGCGGAAACCAGTTGAAATATCGGAATAAGAATCGGCTATGTACGAGTCGATCATTACACGAAGGGTTCCGTAACATTATGTATAGGAACAGCAAGACAAGTAAGTCTTTTGTGCGCAATTTCGGCTGACACTTGACCGCTTTTTTATTATGAATGAATGAAATTAGTTAAAATCTATATATCTATATACAAATCAATTGCTGTTTTTTAGTCTCGCTAAAGTCGAGAATGGCTGGACCGATTTAGCTAATTTTGGTTTTAAATTATTTTTGGAAATCCAGGGACGGTTTAAAAGGTGTGAAAATATGACAAAAAATGCTAGATATAGTAAAAATAACTATTTCTTTTTCTCAGTAACCATTTTTATCTGTCAAACATTTGATGTTCGTTCTGTCGTTCAGAAATTATTTAAATTGAAAAATCGTTCAGAAATTCAATTAAATTTAAGAATGAAGTTTGTTTTCATTGTATTGGTTTTGAATGTAATTTTGCGAGTGCTACGAAGTTTGCCAGGACAGTTAATAGACAATACATATGTCAAGCCAGTGCCGGACTTGGTCGAACGATTTATACGCAATATTCACATCGCTTTGCGACAAATAAATCGCGAGATTAAGTAGCTTATAAGAAAGTGTATCTAACTCTGCCCAGACTATTCACGGATACTGAAAGTTGTATTAGTGTCAGGAGGGTTTACAAGTTATTTTATAGTGAGTCAAGTTTAATTTAATTATATCACTGGAAGCTTAAGAGAAAGTACCTTCACGCTTTTATCTCCGAAAGGGTAGGCAGAGGTGTGCGAGTATATCCACGACACGAAATACACTGAAATATCACGACTAGCCAAGGTACTAGGGCCCATGGTGTGATAGATGGCAAGCCTATCGTCTCTTCTGGCACATTCCAATCCCAGGCAATGTAATGCTTACTCAGAATAATATGAAAAACATTTAAGAAAAATTACCCGACCTGGGAATTGAACCCGGGGCCTTAAGCGGCTAACGATCTTAACAGGCGACAGCCGTACCGTTACACCACTGAGGCGAGCTAAAGAGAAATATGAATATTGCGGATAAATTAATGGAATCCTAATTTTTTGCTTTGGATTTGTGTCCAATTTTTACAATTAAAAATATTTTATTACACACGCACACAAATATCTTCACGCCAGGTCCCTTGCGAGATCGGCAGAGAGCATCGGGTGCCAAGGGTTAAGTGTTGCGATCCTTGCCTACCTTTAACTTATTGTAAAATGGTAAAAAGGCAGTAGGCAAAAGGTCTTAAACTGTCTCATAAGGACAAAGTAAAAAAAACTAGCAGATCATTAAAATTGTAAAAAATCGAATGATAAATATTTTATTTCCAGTGGTACCTCCAAAGGCGAGCGTTCAGCTGGCACAACAGATCGGTGCTCGTAGTCCCTCTGGTGCAGATCCTGTGCCTCATCTACGCGGTCGCCTGCCCCATGACCAGGATCACTGACCACCGGCACCACTGGTGGGATGTCCTGGCTGGTGCCGTGATGGGACTTAGCAGTGTTTTGTACACGGTGAGCTGTTTTAATATACTTTGACAGAGATATAAATGTTAAAATCTTTTAATAAATATATGACGAAAGTAAAATTTCTAAATAACTGTTTGTTGTTTCTTGTGGTTTTATCTTTAACAATAACAATATAATCAGAGAAATTTCATCCTTTAAACTTAAACACAACAACAGCAAGTACAGATTTCAAGCAAAGACGCAAAGCATTAAGTTATTATTATCAAGGTAGTTTAAATGTCGGCTTATTCTTTTACAATCACATTTTATCTGTAGTCTTTATGTACAATCAGTCGCAATAAGTTCTTACATAAATGTACTACATAGAAAATTACGTGGGTATAGACTTTTGGAACTGTACATATAAAAAAATCGGCATTGAACATACAGACAATCAGCAGAAATATCTGCTTATTTTATTATAGATCTCTTTCAAAAAATCTTCTAAATTCAAAAAAACGGGTATTTTAGAAAAATGTTCACGTATGAAAAATAAAATTACTGTTTTTTACAGGTCTTGGTTCTATGTAAGAACTTCTCGCAACCAGCTGTGGTCAGTACCAGCGACATATCTAGCAGCGATGGTAACAACCACCAAGCTGTCCGGAGGCTACTATCCAGCAACTCCAGGGTGGTGGTGTCCTAGCCAGCAGCGGTTTAGGACAACAGTCCTGCCCAGGATATTAAAGTGACCCTAGTGTACTGAAGTGAATGTACAGAATGGACTTAGTTCAAATACACATAATTGTGTACATCTACTTCTATAATATTATGATTTTGTTGGTAGAATTGACTTGAGATTTATATTTAACTCCTTTGCTAAATGTTAGATTATACATTAAAAAATTTACAACTATTTAATCAAATAAATAGAGTTTTATAAAATTAAAGAAATTACAGAATATAATTGAAACGTACCTACTAACTAGTCTTTTATCTTTTTCACTTTATAAATGCTTCATTTTCCGTGAATTGGTAACAATTTTTACATGTATGTCTAATTTTTTCATTGCTAAGAAGTTATATAATTTTGCTGACTGTACCTATTTTATTTTAAAATGTATCTATTAAATTACATTTTGTTAAAGTTATCGGCAAAAACTTGTAAGAAGAAGCGTATCATGTTCCAGTTTGAAATCCAAAAAAATTGGTCTTTAAAAATACTTATTAATCTTATGAATCATATTAAAGAGTTGAAAGAAAATATCCCGTATAAAATCATTCTTAAAATGACATCACAAATAAAAGCAACTTTGGCTAGTTATTCCCTGAAAAAAAAACTGCCAAATAATATGATTAAAATGTTTTATACATTTCTGTAGTATAGACAATTTTAATAGTATTTTATGTTTTTGTATTCTCTCTGTAAAGGGAAAATAAACAAAAAAGTTAAAATCTAAGAATTAAAGAAATATTGGTAAAAATGAGAATTAGATTTTTAAGTGTATTTTTAAAAAACATTTTTGTAGAAAAAAATACGTAAAGAATAGCTTTTATGAGCAAAAAAATACTAACATTTTTTTAATTATTAAAATTCATTATCATAAATTCTTTTTAATATGATTAATTTTGAGTTAAAAGAAAAATTGTACAATAATGCATGTGAAAAGTAGATGTGGCACTTATTATGTAGTAGTCAGTAGTGTCTAAACTATTATCTTTAGCCGAATCAAAATCACTCGTTGCCTAGCACTTGTGGTTAATGGAAGCTCATATTTCATACAATTTTTTTCTTCATCCGATGTTTTCCTGTAAATATTATGTTGTCTGCAATCGGATATTTAAATATTTTAATAATTTCACAATGAATGAGTAAATAATGGGTATGTTTCGAGGACAAGATATCTTAAAAGTATTTCTAAATAATTTGAAGCTATTTTATAAGTTTTATTAATAGTACTCAAATACTTTGTATGTCATTGTTAACTTTAAATAACTCGTAAGGAATTTGAATGTATAGAGTGTTTTCTTGGTACTTTGACTGACTCGTCTATTAATCTACAGCTGAAACCACTGAACGGATTTTGCTGAAATTTATTATATAGGTAGTTATAATTTAAGAGCCATCCGCTTAAAAGAAATATTTTAAAAAATGACCTCTAATAGTAAAAAAATCATATTTCTAATAGAGTGATTTTCATACTTATTCATATAATATCTGATAATTACTAATGATAAAATAAATTAATAGTCATATAATTATTCTGAGTAAATACAATGTTTAAAAAATATATATTTGTTAACTCATGGAGTGCAGGCTCTAATGTTTTATTATAATAAACTTCAAATTGGAAGGTATTAGTCAATGGTTACTGTCTATTTAAATACGAATAAGAACCGAACCAAATAGAAGCTATTTATATTTATGTGTTATGACATACTTGGATTACAAACATACATACAAACAAACAACAACAAACATACTTACTAATCATTAAGGATTACACTGATTAATATATATATAACGTTTAACAGTATTTAACGTAGAATAAAACTTATGCCTTCATATTATACGTCCTAGTTTTAATCACCATCAATAATCACTAATTGTGGCTATTGAATGTATCGTACAATTTAGTGTAAATTGGTCATTAATTACTAAGTAATGGCCATAAAGGCAGAAACCTCTAGTATATTGTAGTTGTAGTGCTTAAACACTAAAATAGAAATGCCAACGTCCTCGTTAGATTATTATCGGCGGATTATTAGAGTCGCACATTGCAACCCTATGTTAGGTACTTTTTGTGAGAAATTTTTAAAAGTAAAATAGGTTATTACTTTTTGTTTCTAGCTTTATATGCTGTTATCTAATTATTTCATATTATTTCTGTGTTAATGTTTCTAAAAGCTATCCTAATTTTAGACATATTTTCGCATTTTTATCGCATGAAAATGTATTAATTTTTTTTGAAATAAATATTCTATAAAGTTGAGCATACACCTAAAGTAGAAGCCTGAGCAGAAGTAATAATAAAATAACTTAAATAATCCATATGATAAGTATTTTTAACAGTTACTCAATGTTACCATATTAAAAATAGCAATAGAATGTTATTGGTTATACTTATTTTGTAGACATTGCTTCGCGAAATAAGTAGGTAATTATTTATGGATGCGCTACTGGAGGAATGATTTTTTACTTTTTCATCATTTAACACGAATAAATCATAAGAATGTAACAAAACATAGATATATCCGAATTTGATTGTTTTAAATCATGCATGACTTAGTAAATAGGTAAATGAAATTAGGAATGACAGTAGGTATACCAATTATGTTGTAAATTAAAATTAAAGATATTAAAATTAAAGAGTTCGTATTATAATATTTATTCTATTATTAAGATGGAAATAGGTTTTTTGAATTACTGTTTTAAGACTTTTAAATATATACTTTAATAAATAACAATGACAAAAGAAACAACTATCTTTAAAATATTTTGAGGTTAATGGTAAATTAATTGTACGTATTGTATTCAAATTTGGCTTAGTTGGTTGATTTTGCAGCAAAAATTTAAATTTAATCTGAAATATAATTTTAATTAATGACCAACCTTTGTAAATTAAGAGTTATTTTTATAAGATGACCAGCAGAAATAATTTCATTATTCATACTTTATTTCATTTTAGTTGTATATTTGATTGTTATATAAATCAGAGCTTCATAGAAATACTGATTGAATTTTGATTCTGTTACAATGTAACATTTACCTTAGCAGTACCTTTTATACTAATTATCTAGTTACCAAGTTTTATTTTTGAAGCTCTTTGTTATAAAGATACATAATTCAATGTAAAATACGACGAATTACTTTATTATTTTTAATTTACTTTTTATAAAATAGATCGTATTTTTATTAAGTTAAAATTTACAAAAGATGTAAAAATTAATAATTTTTCTCTTCTGGCAAATATTTTCCTCGAACAGATATTTTCTAAGAAGCCAAGTATTATATGTATAAAAAGCACATAAAAATATCAATAAACATTACTTTAAATATTCACGTTATGTGCTTTTATTAAAACACATTAGACATAGCCTTATCGATTTTCTAAAAACTGTACTGATATTTTCCTTGCGCCACAAAAACACGTTTGTTTTTGGACAAGGTGAAATACAATGGAAACAACCGTATCAATTTTATTATGGCTCCATGTATATTTGAGTGTCTTATTTATTTTTATTTTTTAATTCCAGTGATTATTTTACTAAAAATATTTTTCCCGTCGCCTTTCTACTTAATATGTTATTTTAGTATTTGATGTAGAAAATCTAGTCGTAAGATAAATAGTATTCTTAGGTAAAAACAAAACCCACCTTCTTCTAAATGTAAAATATTTCTGACCGTATGAAACATTCCTTTGCATTTGTGTATTATAATGTTTTGTAAATATAGAATAAGTTTTCATTCTAATAAACAATTACCTAAATATCTGTGCATTTTCTTTTTCGTTCGAGCAAATTACGAAATCATTGTACCTAATATATATTACTAGCTGACCCGGCGAACTTCGTAGCGCCCGCACTTAGGGTTATGAAAAATAGATGTTGGCCGATTCTAAAACCTACACAATATGCTTACAAAATTTCATGAGAATCGATCGAGCCGTTTCGGAGGAGTGCGGTAATGAACATTGTGACACGAGAATTTTGTATATAAGATTAGTTACATCATTTATAACTCAATGATCGGAAAGAATCTTTAGAGTTTTTCCAAATCTTGTATATTTGGAGTTAAACCATCCATACATTTTTGTATATGTCTGGAATAGGATAATAACCATTAAACTGAAAAACTAAGTTAAAATAAATTTCATGACAGGCTGGGTGGTACGAAGTACGCCGGGACGGCTGGTTTATAAACAAATCTGTGGTTAAGGTATTTCATGACCTTTGTAATCAGACCTGTCTCTAGTCCAAACCGCAGATTCACTCACGAGCAGGCACGAAACTTAACCGCACTGATCATAGGATAACCGCAAGCCGTCATTTTATTTATCTACACCTCGTCAAGCCCGCGACTTCGTCCGCGCGCGGAACGATTCAGTTGAAAAAGGCCGAGATCATGAAAAATGTTCATGAGAACAAACAAACTATATTATATCAGTAATTTATGGATGGCCTCTAAGCAGATACATATAGAAGTTCCTCAAATATTTATGCGTGCGTTCACAAATAATGACAAATGATTAACATTTACGCGTGCGTTCAGAAATTTATTATGTAGAAATGTTTTTATTTCTATTAAAAACATTTTTGTATTTTTGATTTTTATTCTCTTTCTGTATGTATTACACCTACCTCATTATATTAATATTTATTTTGTATTATTATATTATGTTAATCAACGCTTAAATTAGTTCAGCTAAAAGGTAACACGACATTCACTGATTGTTAGGCGGTACGTAGTTGGCCGGCTCTAAATGATGCCTCATCGTCATGGATGAATGATCACCTAAATGGTGATGGCTTAGTGGTGCGCGCTTCAGACTTCCATTCCGGTAGTCCAGGTTCGAACCCCGCCATGTGCCACTGATTTTTTCTGGCTTAAATACATTTTCTGAGTGCTCTTACGGTGAAGGAAAACATCGTGAGGGAACCCGGGATTAGTGTCCGGCGACGGACTTGCCACCTGTCACATTACGGGACGGACGGCTAATCATAGGTGCATGTGTTCCTCTGGCTACCCTTTCCCGGATGTGGCCTTGACTATATTTTTTATAAATGATAAGAAAAGCCGCGAGTGTAACTTAGTTAATAATAACAGACACCCTTTATAGTTTATCAAAGGAATATTTGCTATGATGCGGGCAGAACAATGACCTATTTCCTCCTAAAATTGATAATTCGAAATCTTATACCAGACATACTAAGAATGTATTATGTTAAAAGACCAAGATAGCCTGGTGTCTGCATTTAGAGCGTTCGTAACTCGTAAGACGCGTACAATGTATACGATTTTTATGTAAGCACTAGCTGTGCGCGTGTCTTCGACCGCGTTTTTATTTAGGTAATTACCTATTTTGTTTTATACTCATTACTAAAATAAAATTTAAAAAAAAGTAGCCCAAGCCGTACATAAGAATTTCTCATAATAATATTATAAGGATCCCCAAGATAAATTTTATAAATATTGGAAGTCAAAACGAGTCTATGGCGTCATTGTTATAGACAAACTAACAAACTTTCAGATGAAAGAAATGCACCTCACACACCAAAAATATTATCAGTGCGTTGCTAACTTTAGACTTGGATCTTAATTTAGCGTAAGTTTACAAATTGTCTTACCCTACTCTGGGAACACGACTATGGCGAGCACTACTGAAATTTATCAAAGTAAATTGTACTACTTTTTTTTTATTACCGTACTACGTTTAATTTAAATTGTGAGACAATTACACTAGCGTGCGATGGAGTCATTGCATCTCTATAATAAAAATTCCCAGAAGATACGACGAAAAGCCTTAAGCAATAGGCAAGGAATGTGCGTGAACTAATCTAAAATCATATCTTACCTAGATAACTTATCAGATAGAGACATGGAAACAAAAAGAGTAATGGCAGGTAATCAAAGGCACGTAGCAAATGGTGTACCAATTGCAAAACACAGGTTAATAAATTAGTTACGCCTACATCTTAGGCTGAGTGCACAATGACGGAATGCAGTTGACAAGGACGCCTGTTTGTGAAACCGCCGATCCCGCATAATGACAGATAAACAATCGATCGTGACGCTTATGACATTTGAGCTGACAATTTGAAAAGGATTTGACCTTAATTGGGACCAAATAAACTTAGCCCTAGTATATATTACTTTTGAATAGGTATATGGTAAAAGTTGTACGAAGAGTTCAGATAAGTAGTTCCTTTTGCTAATTCGCAAAAATATTATCGCCTCGCATGTTAATATAGTAAGACGAATTCTCGAAGTTTCTATATTACAAATTACGACTTAGCAAATAAGCACAGACTACGTTTCACAGAGTCGAAGTTATTATACACAGAATAAGACATGGCTGCTTGAAAGTGGAAATCTTTTTTACATACATAATACAAACTTTCTTGTTACTTACCAAATTCTACCTAAACCTAATTTAAGATAAGGTTTCATGATATGATAATGAAAGCTAAGGTTCGAAAATTTACTAGGGTTAGCTTTATTCCAGTTACATACTTATCCGTTTAGTCACAGGCTAACCATTAGACATCTTTTTTATTTACAGACAACATGTGTATCTATCATGAGGAAATCCATCGCCTTATCTAACTTTTAATACAATAAAAATTAAATTATTTTTTAAAGTATATATCTGTACTCAGCCTTAGATTCCTAGTACTGAGTACTGACACCGCAGGCGTCTCGGTACTAGTATTTTGCTAAAATGTTAGGAAATAAAATGAAATGAAACCTGGCAAGCGTAGATTCCGAGCCTCAACCGACATAAGATCCTGGCCTTTTCAAATAAAAGCATATCATATTTATTGCATGAGTGCGGCCTCTGATCATAGACATCATACGCATCTGTATTTAAACACTATGACAAGTTTTGGCGGGATCAAAAAAAAAAGATAGAGAACGTTTTCTTTAGATTATTGAGTAAAATTAATCAATTTTGTTGTCATTTCATTTAATTTTGTTCAGTTAAATTTGCAAGTGAAGTATTCATGAAGAAGTTAGTGTATGTAATAGGTAGTACCTATGTATTTTCTCGATGCCGCCAAATCTCATACGAATGTTATTGTTGAATGAAACACGGAATGTAGAGGAGTCTTTATTCAAATATATAGGTCATTTAACTGTCTTAAGGGTTTTTTATCACAGAATCTTTATCAACAGGTATAGGTAGCACCCTCCTAGAGCTGCAAAATGAGGAAATTCTCTATTCACACGTATTTCTCGGTCCAGGCCAAGCAAATTATATGTTACACGTAAAATTATGCAACTGGACAGGTAATCCATATGTGCATGCAGTTTTTATGTATAAATACCAAGCATTTGATTAGAACTTTCATACAATTTTGATAACTCTAATTTCACAGAAGCGATAGCGGTAAAAGAAAGATAAACATGGCCCGGGAAAGCACAATTAATACTAATTATCGCCGGAATAGATACAATTACACCCTCTACCTGTGAAATGCTACTGTTTTGAAATGTAATGGCGTTTTTCCCGTCTTTGTTCTCTGCAAATTTCCGTTTCTTTGTTTCAACACATCGCTTTAGGACCCGTATGGGCTTAAGCCTCTGATTGACATACGAACATAAGCCGCTGATCGACGTGCGAATAATTTATGCCACTGTTTTAGAAACCGATGATTATAATCGGACGTGTGACATTGTAATACCTCCCTTTTATATGTCGTTGAGTCTGGATTGTCATTAACTTCAGTGTTAGGATTAGAGTGGAAACTTAAAGAGTAGAAATTGGACTCTATTACTAAGACTATACTATCTCGTGAATAGCTGAGAAGTCGATATTTTCGCAGATTATGTATTCCTGTTACATCTATGAAGCAGGTTACCGCGCGGCTCATAATCCGTACTAATATTATAAATACGAAAGTAACTCTGTCTGTCTGTCTGTATGTTACGTTTTCACGCCTAAGCCACTAAACCGATTTTGATGAAATTTTGTACAGAGATAGAGTAGACCTTGAGGAAGGACATAGGCAACTTTTAAACCAACTACATTAAAAAGAGAGTATGTTTTTACGCGATTAGTATTATAAGTCGAAAAAATGTCTGCAATTGGAAGTTCTCTATATTATTAAAATAATTAACGCGGGCGAAGCCGCGGGCAGACAGCTAGTGTTTTATATTTTGTATCTGTAAAAACGTTACAGATAAAAGAACGGAAGCCGGAACGGAATGTGTGTGTGTGTGTGTGTGAGCGTGCGTGCGTGCGTGCGTGCGTGGGTGCGTGTGTGTGTGTCTATGTATGTATGTACGTATATTATTCCGGGTCCGTTTGCGTATAGGTACTCTGATAAGTTGCTACTTGCTGCTAAAATGTCTGACTTACACCTACTAAGTTGATGTCTACGAGTCTGCCTACTCGTAGACTTATACGAGTATACCTACTTAGGTATGTGTTTTTAAACTAATTCAATTGTAACATTTGTATTATTTGCAATTACACAAACATTACAATCAATTCTGATGACTTGAGAAAATTTACTATTAGGGCATACCCACATTATGCGCAACCCAATGTAGGAAATAGACACCATGTCTAATGACGCCGTAATCAAACATGGCTGCCAGTAATTTAGTAAAGGCAAAAGCAATAAAGGGATGTGAAATTGCTATGATATGTAATCTTAAAAGCAATATTACCTATTTCTTATATTTGACATTTTGAATGGTTTTAAGTTTAATAGTAATCATTTATCGTAATATTTATTTAAAAACAACAAAATAGTAGATGGTTATTTGTCTGAAAAACCTTTATGGATGCTCTTGGAACACCTTCCTCATGTTTTCTTAATTAAAATGTTGACTTTAGATAAAAGTTGCCAGGTATAGCTAATTTAATAGACGAAAAGCTATCTTATGTTTCATAAACAAGACGGTATTTTGAAACAAAGTCGCTTTCCGCTCTCAGTCCCTATGTGTGCTAAGATCTTTAATCCTAATGAATTTGGATGTGGTTTTTAATAGATAATCTTTGTCACTAACACTGTGACTGGGTAACATAGTACGATGACTCACCAGCATTCAGTGGCGTAATTATAACGTTCGGGGCCCTTGGTTAATTTATCGAAAGGAACTATTTTTTTTCTAAATGTGTAATGATAAAATATATTGGGAATTAGAATTCTGCTCTGACTGGATCACCACCCTTCCGGATAGGAATTATGTGCGTAGGCATTCACGCAATATTATAGTTTTCCGCGACTATTTCATATACGACATATACTTTCAGATCAGGAAATCCGTCTGTTAGCTGTCTAATGTTATGTCTTAATCAATTTAACATTTAGAAAAAATTTGTCATATCCATTTTTCTATCGGATGATGTCACGGTCGACTAGGGGATTTGTCAAGGGCACCATTTTTACACAGAGTGACTACCATCTCACCTCTGCAACCCAGAAAGGGAACTAGGCTCAATCCTAGAGTGGGTCGAATTTAAATGCCTACACAGAATATCGAATTTCTTGCAATATTTTTCTTCACCCTAAGGGCACACAAAAAATGTATTTAAGACAGAAAAACTGACATGGAGGGCAACCTGAAATACCGCAATGGAAGTCCGAAACACTACCAACTAGACCACTGATGCTCTGTGCCTACCCTTGATCTCGCGTCACCATAAGGATCTGGATCGTTCGGATGTCGCCAAAAGATTACGATAATGCACGCTAACTGGATTTCCTGCATACGTGGGAAATAATCTTAGATTTCGAGATCTAAGATTATTTCTATGCTTTCACAGAGAATATTGTCGCCCACAATTATAGAAATGTTGAAATTGCTTAATACGTGGGTAGATTTTAATGATGTATTATTGTTTACAAAAAAATGTATGAACTAGACAAAGAAGAAGTGAAGCGAGCCGGAAGCAATATGTCAGTGTCTATTACGCAAGCCGTAAATAGAAGTTATTTTAAATGACTATAATGCCCCCTTCATAGATTATTTAGTATAGTTAATTACTATAGATATTAGAGTTCTGCAACAATTCACAGAGTTAGAACCACCGCTTAACTGATTCCTATTAGTACTTGCTATTGACTGTAAAATTATATTAGTATAGACAGACTGCAGAAAAATTATCTAAAATGGCATATTCTTGAAGCTTCATAAAATGAAAAAATTAGAAATAGTTGTCCCGAAATACAAAGCTTGATGTCGAAGAACAAGATATGCGGACCATTGGGATGCCGAAGACCGTACAAAGTGGAAAAGTAACAATGAAAAATGCTCTCTGATCCCACCTGGTTTAATGCTGGAATGATAATGATTTCATTTACAGCTAATTATACATATTATATTGCAAACGTTCCATGGCAATGAGCAAACGATAGCAGGATGTGACCAGAATTACACAGTACGAGTAGATAACTAGATAATGAAAAGCCTAGATTGTATTATTAGACTTCACAATTCAGACTTCAACCCTATTGGTTTCTTAGGTCGTATAAGTGTTACAAGCTAGGGAACATCCATAGATACATCACACAAATTATTACGTTTTTAGATTCCTCTCCTTGTCACAGGTACTTGTGAAACCCTTCCCTCTCGTATGATGTGAAACATCTTGATACGATTTAGATTTTAATGTGACGTCACAAAGATTTTGATGCCTGCTTCTTATATCAGAATGGCACATTTCGTTGACTCTCTCGTGAGAATTACAATAGAGCATCAATCGAGCGCTCTACTATTCGTACTTCGCAACGCCCTTAAGCAATCACACTCAGTGACATGCTCGCTCCAATGTCTGCTGATGATAAAATAGATACTAGAAAGTTGCATGAGAAAGGTAGTTCAGCAATAAAGGTACGGTAAATCATCATAAAACGCTCAATACTATCGCACAACGGTGTGAACATTTCTCTCAATAATTAATGTTGTCATGTCGCAGGCCAGTGGTTGATAACCTTTTTAATTTTTAAATAATAAAATAAAACCGATTAGATGCTGAGCCGCAGCCTGGTCCATCGAAAAACTGAGGACGGAATAGTTTTAAAACACGCTTTTATCCATTTTAGAAGCTCAGGGGGTGCTGGAGGTGGACTGGCACTGGAATCAATGATTTTCCAGTTTTTTTCCAGCCCCAGTCTTCAGGATATCATTTTTTCATAAAATAATAAAAAAAATTATATCGAAAATTTTTTTCTCAAATTTTCGCTTATTACTTTTTTATTTATAGTTCTACGTCCAAAATTTACTGGACTAAAGTTGTAGAGAATTTAATTTGCAACAAAAAATGTCTTTAAATTTTTTTGCCAGATAAATAGTTTAAGAGATACATCGTAAAAACCATTTCAACCCCTATTTTCAAAATGGCGACCGTGGGATAAGGTGACGTCCCCACAAACTTGGTTTTAGCTTTACACTGACCCCCCCAACACTTCAAAAAATAAAATTGCGTCCTCTAAAAAGCGCAAGGTAAGGCCTAAAAAATGCAAAATTTCAATAGACTAGAAATATTTATGTTGGGGTTGTAATAAATCACCCGTTGATTTATTTGCATTTGTTTTTTTATTTTATAAGAAAATTTCAATCACTGAGTTTCGCCATTTTTTATTTGTTATTCTATCTGCAAAAAATTTTTATTACAAAATTTTTTGTTTGTGTTAAGAAGAGGTTGCCTTATCTACAGAGGATAGTAAAAATTTAAAGTTGTGTATTTTGAATGTATGTGTGAGAGAAAAACAAATATAAGAAAAATTTACGACAAACAAAAGAAATTCTAATTTTTATTATGGGATAAGACAGCAAATAGGCACACACACACAGGTCGCGTTAATCTTCAAGACAATCGTGGCCTATATACACCATAGATGTTGTAGGTGAGCCGATGCCCTGTGGTCAGGCTGTTACACCTTATGTGCAAGTCTACCGGCTACCCTATCCTCCGGACCGGAACACGACAAGGTCGTTATAGCGGCAGGAAAAGTTACCTAAGGCGGTGGATTTACTAACTGGGCGAGTTGCTGCACAGCACTCGTCCACCAATGAACATGTTGGTAGTGACCCAGTTAACCTACGCTCGCCTCTTACGAGCTACCTGATAGGAAGGCAGTTGCTCTATTCTACATAGAGATCGCGGACCAACACGGGGGAAAATAGAAAAAAAACATTTATTACGATTATATAAATAAAAAATACGAACAAATTGCAATTGGATCTTTTTTTGCGATTGTATATCTCCGATTTATGATTAAGAATACGCCACAGGTTTGTCATCCCTGCATTGATGTACGTGCGAAGATAATTCTGTTATAATGTAGCCACAGTTAACAGATGTATAATAATCCCACATAAACTTCCGGCAATGCATTTTAACGATCAGGTATCCACATTCCACTTATCTGTCTCTTTATGTGGGATCAGCCAACGTCCGTTGCTTTCTTGGTGATGCAATAAGACCCTTCGTTATTATTTCAATTAAAGTCATATCCGCCTTCAGATTACACTCCTAATAAACAGCTATCCCTAATATTAATCATCTATCTCATTCTTGTAAGGCCGTCTATCTCACTCTCATGAGGCCGGCTTGTTTTGATTTTGTAGAATTTTTATTTAAATATTTACATTTTTTATGAGATAACGAAGCGTACATGCACACGGCTCTCCTGATGGTAAGAGACAACCGTGACCCATAGACACCATAGATGTTTTAGGTATGTCGTTGTCCTATGGTCGGGGTGTTAGGACTCTGTAAGTGGCTACCCTACCGTCTCGTCAAAATCGGTTCAGTCGTTTCAGAGATTTGCAAGTACAAACAGACAGGCAGACAGATAGATAGACAGATAGACCTTGTAAACATACATATTCATTTAGTAAAGGGCGGTTATTTTAATACTAAATCCCTTTTTTTATAGTGTGGAAAATCCTCCTAGGATACCCACCACTTTCGGGGGAAGCGGTGGGTTATGTCAGACTTCTACTGACTAAAAA
>DVZL01000341.1:0-24477 GCA_018236625.1 Lasaia peninsularis
TGCCACCTATCACAACAGGGCCCTAGTACCTTGGCTAATCGTAGGTGTGTTCTTGTATATTTACTGGACTTAGGAGTAGTGGATATACTAGCACACCTCTGCCTACCCCTTCGACGATAATAGGCGTGAAGGTACTTTTAATTAATTAATGAAGTGTTAAAATATTTGCACACCATTTTGTGGTAGAATAAGTTGGTATAATTAAAAGATTTATTAAATTTACAAGACAATTTTTAAATTGTTTTGTAAAAACTTTTGAACGCACATATTCAGCAAATAAATAATTTTCATTTCATTTCCATACAAATGTTATGTCAATACCGAAAATGTTGGTGACATTTATTTTCAGATCCGATTACTTCAACAAGAATGGAACGTTACTTCTAGATATGGTCCGATCACACAGCCAAGAAATAAAAGATGAAATGTATGATCAAACTTCCGCTTTGCCTTTGGAGGATTGTCTGGAACAGTAACTTACTTATTTACTTAAACCTTTTAAATAATAAATAAATACGCCCATTGCCATGAGGGTAGGCAAGTTTCACCAGTTCTACATACTTGTTAAGTTTCCTCCACATTCATAAATAATATTAAACAATAATATTTAAACTTTTTAACCGTGCGTGTCTGCGTGCGTCCCCCGCGTGCGTATGCGTTTGTACCTACGAATGACTATATTTTTTGTGTTTTGCTCGGCTTCTTTCATTAAGTCTGAGTAAAGTATCAATTAACTACCACTTATTGATGTGTACTACTTGACAGATAAAACTACCAAGTAAATCAATTCCATTTTACGTTACTCAGACTTTGTGAAATTGCTTTCTGCATTTACTCATGAGTTTACTGAGCGATTAGCTTATTTTTAACTTTACTCAGACATGGCGAAAGAGGCCCTTAATCAGTAATGGATCCAGCAAAAAAATATTTTAATATTTTTCTTATATACTCGTTTTAATGGCCTAATGCCTGATTTAAACTTATTTAGTTAGTAGACGAGTTTGATTTTGACATAAAAAAGTGTAAACATACCATTTAGTAACACGTTTCAATTCAAAATTTTCCTAGAGTAGTTTTGATTTAAAAAAAAACTACTAAGATATCCTTAATCGTCTCTAAAGGGGTAAATTAAGCATATGAGTAAACACAGGTGCAACTAATTAACTCCACCACTGAGCAATTACCAACGGTATTCCTGTATTGGTCAATACATGTTGAGCCTCTAGATAAAATGGACAGGAGGTACATAACCAGTTATAGTAAAGCCGAGTTGATGTTTCTTTTTACTTAGTAATTTACTCTACTTTGTACCGTACCTGGACGTAGTGTGCATATTTTTGACACACACACAATTACATAATACATTCGATATGTAATATACATTTCTATATGATTCATCGTTGGCGCTTGGTGAAACTTCCACATATTCATATTTTAAATGAGAAACACATGTAAGTACTTTTTCACATATTATAACTTATAATTGAAAATTATCTTTTAAATAGCCGGTTTCGCGTCTGGGCTGAAACTTAAATTACTAACAATATTTTGGTTTGCGGTCGTTATTTTAGACTATTTAAAAAATAATTTTCAATTATAAGTTATATGTGAAAAAGTACATGCGTTTCTCATTTAAAATATTTCGTACATTTTTTTAATTGTTTTATGGGATAAGACAGGGAACAGGCACACGGGTCTCCTGATGGTAAGAGACAACGGTGGCCTATAGACACCATAGATATCTTGGGAGCGCCGCTGCCCTGTGGTCGGGCCATTTTGCGGGCTCTTACGAAGGCTAAGTAAATTAGGGGGAGGAAACTCGGATTCTTATTTTCAAATTAGACCTAATGTAGGGGCCTGGTTTCCCTTCTAGTTTGCTGAGATCTGATCAGACAGTCGCTTTGTGTAGAAACTGGGGGCCTTATCAAATCCCCTAGATTGGGTAGCCGAACCCGATCCTCCGATATAAAAACGTTAGAACGAAGAATATTTGGCTAACGTCGGCAATGGAAATGGACACAATTATTTTTACATGCATGTAATATACGTATATATACGATTCATTGGAAATATTTTTTCCCCGTGTTGGTCCGAGCTCTCTGCGTAGAATAGACCAACTTCCTTCCTGCCAGGCAGCTCGTAAGAGGCGAGCATAGATTAACTGATTCACTTCCAACATGACCATTGGTGGTAGAGTGCTGTGCAGCTACTCGTCCGGGTACGGATCCACCGCTTTACCTATTCCTGCCGCCATAACGATATTGTCGTGATCGGGTCTGGAGGGTAAGGTAGCCGATAGATTTGCATTTAAGGTCTAACTGCCCTGTTGCAGCGGCGCGGCGCACCTACATCTACGGTGTCTATAAGCCACGGTTGTCTCTTACCATCAGGAGACCCGTGTGTCTGTTTACTGTCTTATCTCATAAAAATGTATTAGATAAAAATACATTGTCACATGTTGCATAGCTTGGTAATTAAAAAAAGCGCATGAACATCAAGCTAAAGATAACGCTGAAATCTGAATATGGCACTCCTAAGAACGACCTGTCCGCAATATTTAACACCATATGGTTATCTCACTCTAACAAGGCCAGTTTGTTGTGACGTTGTCCAGTTTAAAAAGAATTAGCAATACTACATATTCAAGAGAGTTCGTTGTTAGGAGTGTAATCTCCATATACATAACTTTTGGTTTCATACGCGGGAGCCCACCTTGTGGGATTAAGTAATTTGTCATAAATGACAGTATAATCACACAAAGTGTCAGAATTACGCAATACCTATCACATGACGCGTTCAAGAAAATCTTTTTTCCCGTAACTTTCACTCAATTCAATTACGTATAGGTATTCTATAGCTTTCTCGCAGTTTCTGCAACGTAACAGCCGAAGCTTTATTACAATCTTAACAATGTGATCTACGGATATTACGTTATGGTTATTATTCAGTTAAATTTTTATCAATTTTAATACAGATAATATCCACTTCTTACCACTACATATTTGGCCCCTTGAAGCATAATAAAATGAAAGAGTAATTTTAGGAAACAACCTGCGGAGAGCTGGGCCTATGGCCTCAGCATGAGGACGGAACGCAGCATGTCTCGATCCAGGATCTCTAGGATATCAGCAAAGCGGGACATGGATATCCCGTCCATCCTGGCATATTCCACTTCGCTGAGTGCTGCTCCGGTATTTTTTTCTTATTATTTCGAGTAAAACAACAACTATAAAGACTATTTTTTTGATTTGTCATTTATACCATAGCAAAGAATTATGCACAAGTTTTCGATGATTTTTAAGAATGATAATTTAAACCAGGTCCCTTTGCCACATTAATTGGTAACTAAATAAAAAGTTGCAAATTATTATTGATGTCAATTATCATTGTACCTGGTTAAAGAGCTCAGGTCCTTTCTAGTGTTGGGAATGATGCACATCTTCAAACTGTGGAAGGCTGTGCTATCGCAGCATTTCACTGTTTCGAGTTAAACATTAGTTTCCCAAATGTTACCGTCTCTATTCTCCAATGCATTATGTTTACGCAGTTATTCTCAAATCAAAACAGAGATTGCGAGAGCTTTTCAAAGTAAGTTTCAGAAGTAGCTTGGCTAATCGTAGGTGTTATAGTAGGTAAAACTACTGGACTTACAAATCGTGGATATACTAGCACACCTCTGCTTGCTCCTTCGGTGATAATAGGCGTTAAGGTACTACTAAGTTTCAGATGTCTTCAGCATTTTATAAAATATAAATCTGTGTGATAATCTGTCAAAGCGTGATCTAGTATAAGATTTTATTTAAGATTCATTTATATTAGGTACTTATTTTAATTATCGTAATAAGATTATATTATGTATATTCCATCGCAGATCACAATAATTCGTGCAAATGTATTGTTGAAGCATTTATATTACTTATTTTAAGATACAGAGAGTTTCACAAAATACATAATACCTACATACATATCTTCATGCCAGGTCCCTTGCCAGGTAGGCAGAGAGCAGCGAGTGCCAAGTGTGCGATCCCTGCTGCCTGCACATTTGCCTAGCTTCCACCACCCTCGTATAATACTCGAGCCATTTGGAATATCAATCTAGGTCTCCCCGACCTACATCTATCCACTTTCACATTATATATCTGTTTTGTCAATCTTTCATCTTTCATTTTATAAAATGAAAATCAATAATTATTACCTACTTCCTAGTTTCTACAGATTAGTTGTTGTTTTTAAATTTCATTTATCATCTTTTAAGTATTCCTTTCTACATAAAAGTAAACATAAAATACATCTCTGTTGAAGGTCCACATAGAAATACCAGCATTTCAAAACATAGTCGAGAAGCGTGAAGAAATGCCGAAGTGGTCCATAAGGCGCTCCGTTTGCCCCGTTTGTTCGCAAAAATGGAGAGACAGAAGTTCAATCCTTAACATAAAAAGTTCTGGTGGGTACAAGAACAAGTATTTTCATCTTATGGCAAATTACGGAAGAGGCTTTGTTCGTTTTTGAAGGACTTAAAAATATATTTAAATCTCTTTATCACTTCTGCAATGATAATTTTAAGTATTTTTATTAAAAATAAATAGGACCTGGGAGTAAGAGCAATGAGCATTGATTGCTCTGTGTTTTTTAGTACATCATGTTTTTTGGAATAATATTTAATTATGTGCAAATTACTTGCTGATGAAATATGAATAATATAAAAAGAGAAAAAAAAATAAAACAAACAATCTGACCAAGATTTGATTACGGGCTTTAGGGCGTTTTGAGGCTCCCGATTTCCCGACATTTAGCTTCGTATTCTAATGATATTGTAGGAGGCATTTATTCAATGAAAACACGATAGGCTTGCCACCTATCACATCATGGGCCCTAGTACTTTGGTTAATCGTGGGTATTCTATAGTACATTTACTGGACTCACGAGTCGTGGATATACTAGCACACTACTGGCTACTGCTTCGGAGATAATAGGCGTGAAGGTACGTAAAACACGATTATTGGCCGTTTTCAATAACCTATCAACGATAAAATATAGATTCCTATCTTTTATCGTTGATAGGTTATTGAAAACGGCCCTAACTAAGCAACCACTGTTATTAATAAAAATATTTTAGCAACAAAACCCCAGTAAGTCTAATATAGGTTTTTGAAAACGGCCATAACACGACATTTTCCAAAAATAAAACCTATCTAGATCGTTTTATCGCACTCGAAACCCTTTAAAAACAAAATTTCAAGAAAATCGTTCGAGCCCATTCCGAGATCTTTGATATATAGATAATTGCTCGTTTAAATACATTAGATTTATTGTTTTTTGACTTAGGCAAAACCTTTCAAAAAGCATTCTAGTTTGGTATCTCCAACTCCTCATGTTTCCTTTCTTTGCAGGTCTAAAAAGAAACTTATTGTCAGAATTACCGTCTGTCAAAGTGCCGGCCCGATTACGAACATCAGTAACAAAAAGATAGTGAGTTCATATTTTAAAGATGACACCTACCTAATATGTCCCACCGGCTGTGCTGTAAAAGAAAATACTTCTAAATCTAATAGTAAAACTCATACATTTCGCAACAATTCCTATACTAATACTATTTGTACTAATATGTAGTATCGTATTCCTGATGCCAGGATGTTAGTATACCTACAATTAATATCATTATCTGATCCGGGGAACAAAGTTTACTTATGTACACGAAAAGTTTAGCTTCTCTGCTAATTTAAGAACAATGCAATTTACGATACTTAATAATTACAATTTCCTTCTATTTCTTTGCTTGTTTATAATATGAGATTATTTTATTAAAGTAATCCGCTCCCAGTTCCGGCTGCTGTAGATGATGGTTTACAAGGAAGTCTCAAAAATTCGAGTGCTTCTTGGCAGTTGATTCGAGCGCGGCGCTTACGACTACCCAAGCCCCACGTGCCATCCCCCGAAGCCATTGCCCCACCAAGTTGCAGTGCTCACTGACAGTTTTTTAAATAAATAATATTTATTTAGTATTGTATTTTGCTTAAAATTACAACTTAAGGCAAAAAATCAATAAATAGCTAGTTTGTAATAAAACCCATTAAAACGTCATAGAATTTATAGAAAAATATTACTAATTTAACCCAGAATATAACCCAGATATATTCCAAGCCGAAATCCAATCATGACGAGTAGCTAGTAGGTGTCAATCCGGGAAAGTTGTATATGTATATCCGGGTAGGAACAAAACTATTATATTAAGCAAACATTACATTATTACCTATAGACGTATGATTTTATTTATATACTGCTATCTCTTAAAGATTATTGATAAGGTTATAGTTTGGATTTTAGTCGTGGGAACTTCGTAATAAAAAAAGTATAGTTTGCATTTCTGGTTAAGCTACAGGGACAAGTTTATAAAACACTAGTGGCCCTGGATTTGCTCGAGTTAACAATATGTATGGTGAATCCTATGCTCAGGGATGACGTGGGACTTTAACGGTAAAATATTTTTTCAAGTTGTACCATTAGTTTCGGAAACTGTTTAATGCAAACAAATAATTATTATACACAATATAATCCTATACTCCTACACGACATTAAAGCGTACCTTTAACTCATCAGATAGAGGTAGATAGACTGCATGATGCGGAGATGGATATGATAGACATAACTCACAAAGATCTTTTCTATTTTCCCCGTGTTGGTCCGGGTCCTTTGAGTAAAATTAACCAACTGTCAGGTAGCTCGTAAGAGGTAAGCATAGGTTAACTGGGTCTCCACCAACATGATCACTGGTGGTGCTGTGCAACAACTCGCCCGTGTGGGGATCCACCGCTTTACCTATTCCTTCCACCATAATGACACTGTCGTGTTTCGGCCCAGAGGGTAGGGTAGCCGGTAAACTTGCACATAAGGTTTAACAGCCCGACCACAGGACAGCGGCGCACCTACAACATCTACGGTGTCTATAGGACACAGTTGTCTCTTACCATCAGAAGAGCCATCTTATAACATAAAAAAACACTCATGTCATGTCCATGTTTTGTTTGCTAAAAAAACAATGACAATGTGACAATCGTTTAACGATTGTCACATAAGTGTAATAATGTTTAAATTAAAATAAATGTTTAGTATAGCAATAGTGAACCTAAAAGCCATGTGTTTAATGTTTTCGAATAGTATGGAACTAATTACTATAATATAATATTTATGTGGGACCACACGGGAAGCACTGTAAATTATACGCTTGTGTTATGGGTCATATTTCCATAATCATAATTCCAGAATAAATTAAATGAACACCAAACCAGGAAATACAAAGATCTATGTTCAAACAAAAACTTAAAATATTCATATTTATATATACACTAGCGACCCGCCCCGATTTCGCACGGGTGGACATTTATTTTTTAAGCTCTCATTTAGGCAGCGTTCGCGAGAATCGTTAACGTACGGCAGTTTTTTCGTCGACGTACTCCACGAAAAATCCTATCTATTTTTCGGGATAAAATATAACCTATTCGGATATTCGGATAAGTAATGGTAAAAAAAATTTGAAATCGATCCAGTAGGTTTTGAGCCTATTCAATACAAACATACAAAACCACAAAGATTTCCTCTTTATAATATTAGTATAGATGTATGTAAGACATAATGAACTTGGATAGCAGTGTATCTATGTATATCTAAATATTTTATCCCAGAAAGTGTTTTCTATGGGAGTTGTGATCGAAACTATCAAGTGTTTTAATCACATTAAACTGCAAAAATTAGTAGCAACTACTTAGATTTTATTTTAGAGCTGATTATCGCCAATGACGCTAAAGTTCTACACAACCGCAGACTTAACGGTCTTGGAGAGCGTTTGAACGTCGGTCAATAGGCCAAAAGCTGTCTAAGTTTAATTTATTCGAATTGCAAATATTCAGTTAGTTATTTACGATTTGACTGCTTAATGAAAATATTTGGGAAAATAACTATAATGTTACTGGCGACCCGCCCCGGGCTCGCACGTAATATACATACAAAATATACAGCTTACATCACACCGTGTATTAAAAAACCCCACATCAAAATCCGACGGGTAATTTTAAATATCTAAGCATAAATAGCGACAGACAGGAACGGGAAGCCACTTTGTTTTACACAATGTAGAGATTATCGTATTAAGAGTATTAAGTTGGCTCGTAATTGGTCGAGTGACCTAACCGCATCGACTGACAGCGAGGCTCGGGTTCGATTCCCGACGGGGACAGACATTTGTGTGATAAACATAGATGTTCGTATTTCCGGGTCTGTGTGTTTATTAAATTAATTCTTGTGTCTTTTGATGTATTTCTATATATTAGTAACATTGTTTAACACCCATCACACAAGTATTTAATTTGAATTATTTGGGGTTAAAAAAAAATAAAAGAAAGAAAAGATGGCTAGCTAGTAAGTCGCCCGGTTATGAACCACTGGCATACATTTTCCTTCCCCTATAACGTTAATGATGTTGCTGTTGTACGCCATTGTTGTGTTCGTTTTAGAGACTAGTGTAACTAAATATTTTTTTGTTCGACATGCTTCACATTAACATTAGCTTCAAATCTTGAGATTAACAACGTTTGATCACCATCTTTCATGTTATATTTCTTCCAATAAGAAAATCAATCTAGGTTTCACGTCCACGTTTCTATTTTATAAAAAACATGATTAAAATTTTTATTCGACTTAAAAAAAGTGTCAATTCGTCATTATGTTTGTTACCCGATTATTCCGTCGATTCCAAACAGATTTTGATAATTCTAGTTTTGTAAGAAATATTTCAGAGGTAGTCTCACATATTAAACCGATTGGTTGAAAGAAAAAGTTATCTAGATGACATGATAGTTAAGTTTTCGCTCGGTTTTATAGTTTTACTACGTTTAATTAGAGTTTTTTTCAATTTTAAATTTAAATTTTTATTTTAAATTTAATTGTTTACCTTCCAATTGTTTTTGTTATTCGCACTATGATAAAGTACTTAAGTTTCTTGGCTAATTAATAATCAAGGGCGTGCACTCCATAGAGGCATATTTTTTTATGATATTGGAAGGCAAACAACTGACGGATTTCCTGATGCTAAGAAATACACGTCACCTATAGAAAGCAAAGGTGGAAATAGTGCGTTGCCAACTTGAGGCTGGGTTGGTAAGCCTCTTGCATGACAAAGTTTACCGGCAACCCTACCCTCCAAATCAGAACACGACAATGGCAAGCACTGACGCTATTGTGATATATATAAACACTGTTTACGCTTTGAGACATGATGTGCTCTGATATATCTAATTAAACCCCGACATTTCACTATTATGATCACATAATCTATGAAACTAAATAAAAAAGCTAATAATCTATATAAGAAATTTTTTTTGTAACCGAGTATTCCGCCTTACACACTGGGGTCATAATCCTGTGCACGCCACTGCTAATTATTACTTACGTTTCTTGGCTGCGGTATTTTCCTTAGATTTGACAGTGACTCTTACGTCACTTTAATAAGACCATTTTCGGCGACCATTGGCCAGGCTTTTTTCACCGATTGCAAAACTATCATTACCTCATAGTTATTATGTATTAAGTGACGGTCTCTTAAAATGATACAAGGAAAATACATCGTTAGTATTGAGAACTTTTCCTTTTTGAAGCTAGCGACACAAATTACGAGAAAGTTAATAGTAGAATACAAAAGTGCCACTTATAATACTACTTCTTTGAGTGTTTTTGTAGTATTGTAATTTAAGCGCAGTAAAACTGCAAAAACTTTTTTAGCAGTAATGAAACTACGAAAATAAATAGAATACATAATATATTTGTCAGAAGTTTAAGTCTTTTATAATATTGTTATGCATTGTATAAACAGTGTTGATATTTGTCCGTTTTAGTCTTTTTGACTTTGTTTTTTTGCATCTACTTGTAAAGTTTGGCTGTTGTCAATTCTAAATGTTATCTTTCTCCTTAAAACTGTAGATCTTTCAACTGGACCCAATTTAAATACACAGGAAGCACCAGCTTTCAAATAAAAAAAGAATCTTCGTAATACATTCATTCACCAGTCGAAAGTTCGTTGGTAAAAACATAAAAAAAATCTGCTTTGAGTCAAGTTATATAAAAATATGCTTTGAAAGCTATTCTGTAAGTCGTGTAAAATTATATTAGTATGCTCATTGTGAAGTCGAGACTAAATTGTAAACATTCAAGTTGTGTACTAAAGTACACAAACTACTAGCGACCCGGCCTAGCATCGCACGGGTATACTATACATGTTATATACAAAAAAACCTTCTTTTTGAGTA
The DNA here is from genome assembly GCA_018236625.1 of Lasaia peninsularis. NCBI lineage: Eukaryota > Metazoa > Arthropoda > Insecta > Lepidoptera > Riodinidae > Lasaia > Lasaia peninsularis. Next base: position 10,296 of record DVZL01000341.1, read on the forward strand.
ACTCTATCTATTTGAGAAAACCGCACAAAATCAGTTGCGTTTAAAGATTTCAGCATACATAGGAATATATGGACGGAGAAAGCGATTTTGTTTTATACTATGTAATGATATACATTTATGAGCTGTATTTAATAAAATATCAGATTGACACTGATAATCATAATATCCTGTTTTGCAGATGTGAAAATTTAAGCCATCACACCGAAAGGGAGTCACAAAAAGTAGCTTTAACTAATATTACATAGTAATGAGTCAGGATGTTTATGGGACTGAAAGATGAACAAGCAGTCGGGACACGGACACTACAGCCGGTAATGGTGCCAATCTGAGTTTATGGTGATAAACATCCGGGGTGAAACAGAGAATTTACCGCCTACACTATCCTCTCGACCGGAATACGACAGTGGCAAGCGCTGATAGGCAAGAATTTATAAGTAGGATATCAATTCGGACGTGTAGTTGCAAAATTAGTACTAGTCACGATATTAGTGACAATTGAAACAACGCTCGCATTTGCAAAATGTTTCGTAGTAAAGCAGTTTCCTTAAACTGTTCAAAGGGTCCGAGATCACAACACGTGGTAGTTCCTGGTATGACTACTCAGCTGCGTTCTAAGAAATATTCACGATAAAAACTGGAAATAGGAACAAGTTATCGAGGACTCAATTCAGTATAAGACGTTCCTTTAGTCGTTAATTTGCTGGATACCATTTTTGCCTTTTACTTGTATATGAATAGACCATATCATTAGTTGTTAAACACCTTAAAGGTCGAGTGGTTAGCGAACATGAATGACAAATAACAATCGACGAAGCTCGTGTTCGGTTCCCGAGAGATATGTGTTATAAATATTAAATATCAGTACTATTTATTTAATAACATATAACAGATTAAAACTATGCTAATTTACAAACAAAAAATCTAGGTAGTACTCCACAACGTGAGTATACAAATCACACAAAACATGATCTGGAGGGGAAAAAAGAGAATAATAACGAATTTAAAATAAACTAACTAAAAAGTTACTATAAATATTAAATTTGCTTACCTTTGAGTCACATCAATACGTCTAATTTATCCAGAGATCTTCGAATATATACAAATAGCAACATTTATAAATTCTATAAGATTTGCGGTAAAAAAATAAAATGTGACTAAAATAAGTAAAAAAAAATAAGCAAACCTTATTTCCCCTCGCCAGTGATATCTTGGTAATTACTACTACCCACAGGTTCTCGATTTGAGTTATCCAATAGTCGAAGATAATTAAGATACAAAAGATATTGGTGTGGGTTCCGTTGTAGAATAGACCAACTGCCTTCCACCCAGGCAGCTCGTAAGAGGCGAGCACAGGGTCTTTTGTCACCAACAGCGTGACATTGACTAGGTGGTAGAGTCTTGCAACGACTCGCCCGGATTGGTACTATTGCCTTACCTATTCCTGCCACAATAGCGTTAGTGCTCGCCATTGTCGTGTTCTGATTTGGAGGGTAGGTTAACCGCTCACGCTAGAGGCTTAAAATCCAAGCCTCAGGTTGGCAACGCACCATTTCCACCTTTGGTATCTATAGGCGACGTGTATTTCTTACCATCAGGAAATCCGTCTGCTTGTTTGCCTTTCAATATCATAAAAAATATATATTAACAGGACGTTGCCAACCAAGAGTTGGCATAAGTAAATGTGCAAATTTGGCTAACACATTGAAACATGACAATAATAACAATGTCTAGTTAATATCTTTGGACAATGTACACAAATTGATCTAACTCCAAAAGCAAATTAGATATATGCTTGTGTTATGCGTATTAGACAACGATACTAATACATACATACAGAAATAATTGTATAAATACCATAATTATTGTAATAAACACCCAGACCCGAAAATACAAATATCTATATTCATCACATAAATTTCTGTCGCCTTCGGGAATCAAATCCAGGTCTCGTGGTTGGACTTTAAGAAAGTAGTAGCAAGTATCCGGTCAACCAAAGAGGCGGTTGTAGAGAGTACGAATTAGTAAGAAGGACTTTCAAGAGTCTATCACATAGTCCGATTGATTGCTTTATTCCAGCACTAGATAGACTATACAAGTGGTACTTGTGATGCATCAACATAATTCTAAAATCTACCGCCAGGCTTGCACGAGCTGGCGATAGGGTTGTTACATTCCTACAAAAGAACGAACAGCTGTTTCGACGGTTATCTAGTCCTCGACCGATATAACATCATGTCCCCTGACAAAATGACGTCTAGTTGATTAGTAAACTTATGAGGTGTCGCGGCCTGATTGAGACAATATTTTCAAGTGCTGTTAAACATTTAATGGAATGCAATATTATGTCTACAAAGACTTTTATGAGAACTGGGAGACATGATACTGTCTTAAATACGAATACTATATTGGTTAACGTTTTTATTGTTATTTGTAAATAATATACGAGTATTTTATGTTTATTTATTAACATTTATTTGATTAAATTTTTCATCCTAAATAAGTTTATTTTTTTATTAAAATTATAATAATATGTAATTCATGTTAAATCGAAAATGGATAGTTGAAACGGTAAAAAAACATACAAAAATACAAAAATGGATAGTCGAAACGGTAAAAAAACATACAAAAATAAATTACTAAATTGGAATGCAAAAAATATTGAAATAATAGTAAGCTTACAAAAGTTAAAGTTGCACTAATGTCATCTTCTAATATATAAAATTACCATGTCACAATGCTAGTTACCGTACTCCTCCCAAACGGCTTGACCGATTTTTACCAAATTTTATATGCGTATTCAGTAGATCTGAGATATTCAATGGGTCAAAATCTATTTTTCAAGTGCGGTACGAAGTTCGCCGGGGCAGCTAGTATTATATATAGAAGACCCAATCCATGTGTTATTTTAACTTCTTTTCTATTAAGCCATCAATTAACCCAGTAGCTAAACTGAAATATTCGGCTGCGAGTGCAATCTGAAGTTAATTATTTCTATCTTGAATTTTCTGGTTTTGATTTCACTGCATGACATGTCTACATGAGTGAATACAGAATTTTTGGCGTGTGACCCAAAACTGCCGGGATGATTTTGGACGTGACAACCCAAGTGTGACAGGCCCACGTGTCACTTTCTCCGACACGCGGCTATTTCCAGCCACACGTTAGGGTACGTGAATAAAAAAATAAATATCATTATAACAATTATAACACATCACTATGAATATTAAAATTCCTTGGCCAATATCAACTATACTTTTTAATTTTTAAATAACATAATATAAAAATGTATATAGCTCCCTCTACCCATTGTTTTCCGGATTTATACTCAATATACAAATCCGTACTAATATTATAAATGCAAAAATAACTGTCTGTCTGTTACGCTTCAATGCCTAAACCACAGAACCGATTTTGATGAAATTTAGTACAGAGATTGAATTGACATTGAGAAAGGATAAAGACGACTTTTTAACCGACTAGATTAAAAAGAAGGTGTGTTTTTACGCAATAAGTATTGTAAGTCGGAAAAATGTCTGTCCTTTGAAAGTTGTTTGTGTTGTCAAAATAATTCACGCGGGCGAAGCCACGGGCGGAAAGCTAGTATATATTACAACCAGCTTGAAACTCCGATAGGTCGCGATGTCTTATTTTGTTAGTCTGTCTGCCTGTTCACATTTAATTACAACGATATGTAAGCAAATATTATGATTAAATATTATGAAAGTTACGGTTCCAGTATCGAAAATTTAAGATACTTTTCTTCATTCCAGCCTCATCCCGTTTCTATATCAAATGATATCAGGGTAGGATACCTAATTTAGGGGATTTTGATAAAGGCACCAGTTTTTGGAGAGCGTCTGTCATCTCAGATGGCAACCCAGAAACCAAAAGTGAAACCAGCCCCAAACCTTGATCAAGTCGAATTCGAATTGTCAAATTCGAATTCACGAATACGAGTTTTCAAGCGATATTTTCCTTAACCGTAAGAGCATTCAGAAAATGTATTTAAGGAAATATTATTACGCAAAAGTAAGACATACGAACTATCACTTTCAAATACACACTTGATCGTAAAAGTTCCAGTAACTTAGAACGACTTTAGACATATTCTGGTATTTATAATGCGGATGTCTATCTACTACATCTATCTCTCATCATTATTATAATGTAATATTTCCGGATATTGCCGCAAGTCCTCTCTATACTATGTTTACCTTTATAAAGAGGTTTGAAGCTAGAATTATTTATAGGAAATGTTTTGCATAAGATAATTTTCCAAATACACAAAAGAGATGATCCAAAGTCTACACAGAGTTGGACTTGGAGCCAACAAACTCTGCGTAACGTTTAAAATACTCCAATCAATTACTAACCAGTCGAAGTGGTCCAACTCCTGCGTGGTGCGTTGGTGCTAGTCAGCGGTTATCCATACTTCATATCATAATCATTATATATTATAATCATAATACAATCAATATATAGAAATAAATAAAATTATAGTGTCTGTTTGTAATATGCATTTAGTTAAAAGTTGTTATGAATGTATAAACGGTACATACATCAAAATAACATTTATTACCATTTTTGTCTGTCTGTTAATTTGTTCCGGCTAATCTCTGGAATGGCTGGACTGATTTTGAAGGGACTTTTACTGGCAAATAGCAGATATAATGAGAAGTAACCTATGCTACTTTTATTTTCGAATTTTATTTGTTAAAATAAACTAATTAAATATAAACGTGGACGAAGTCAATCACAACTAGTAATATAATATTATAAATGTGAAAGTGGGTGTGTTCGTCATTATTTTACTTCGCAACAGAGCGACGTCATGGTATAATTTCAGTGTGTAGAGGTAGTTAGAAGTCTGGAGAGAACGGCTAATTTTTATTCCGATATCAAAATAAATTCCCGCAGGAGAACTATGTAAACTAAATATTCGGACGTAGCCACTGGTAATATTTAGTAATATGTAATATAATTTTGTGTTCCAATTTGATTCCAATAAATTTTGTTCCGTTTTGTTCCATTCCAGACTAGTTCCATTTTATTTCAGTGTGAATATTATATGAGTAGTTTCGACATAGATTATTGGAGACAATGATGATGAATGATATTAATAATATGTAGAGCACGTGGTTCGGTGACGAGCGCGGCCGCAACAATGATCGTTAACTATTACACATCTGTGACCCAGCTTTAATATGGATTTATGTGTGTCCATATTTTAAGTTTATCACCTTTTTCATGCTGAGGAATACTATGCAAATGTTTGTTTATTTGTAAATGTACACTTATCCCCGAAATGGTAGGCTGAGGTGAACTAGTATATCCACGACTCGTAAGTAGATATCTACAAGAACACCCACGATTAGCCAAGGTACTAGCCCATGATGTGATAGGTGGCAAGCCTATCCCCACTTCGGGCACATTCCAATCCCGAGCAATGTAATGCTTACTCAGAATAATCGGAAAAACATTTAAGAAAAGTTGCCCGACCTGGGAATTAAACACCTTACGCGGTTAACGGTCTTGACAGGCGACAGCCGTACCTTTATACCACAGAGGCGACATATATAGGTTGTCAAAATTAATTAATAAAATGTTCATTCATTCCTTCAGTAATATTCAGTTTGGTACACCTGAGTGGTGATGACATTTACAAGAAGTCAATATGAGGCTTAAACATATTTTTATTAGCGTAACACCAATGCTCGCTTTAGTCGTACTGCAGGCGAAAGGTAATTTAAGCTTGACTCTTAAGAGCTGCTCGATAAATAAACAATTTTCTTATTTATATTATTCAAAGTAACCAGAAACTAACACAACAAACATAGGTATTTCTCTTTTAAATGTGTTCTACTTTTGTGTTTTACTAAATCTTTATATTTTATGCAATACTAGCTATGTTAGTTTTGCTCAGGTAGTTGTAATATACTGTGAGATAATAATTTTCAGCGCCATCTATTGTCAGATTTTTTTAATAGTTTTATTTTCAGTACATTATGTTTTTTTTGGAATAATTTACGTATAACTATGAAAATTACAAGCTGATGAAATGTAAATAATATAAAAAGAGTAAAAATAAAAGAAACATTTGCACCGATTTCCCGACCGAGCTATTCTAACTTCGTAAATGGTGGCGAAATTTAGCTTCGTATTCTAATGATATTGTAGGAGGTTTGTATTCAATGAAAACAAGATTGATAAATGAAACCTGAAAATAAAACGTAGCTAGATCGATTTGTCACCCCCGAATTCTATACAAGAATTCCTGGTTTAAAGGTATTAGATATTTAAGTGTAACTTCCACATATTCATATTTTAAATGAGAGTCACGTGTATTTTTTCACATACTATTTATAATTGAAAATTATTATTCAAATAACCTACTGACCAGGACAACAATTTTTACGTAAAACGACTGCCATTTGACCTCTGCAGCCCAGAAGGGAAACTAGGCCCAAACCTAAAATCAATGAATTCGGGTTTCCTCACGATGTTTTCCTACACATCACAAAAATCCATTAGTACATCGTGGGGTTTGAACCTGGACCACCCAATAGAAGTCCGAAGCGCGTACTGCTAGTTCACCGAAGCTCTCCGCTTACGAGGCTTACACATGCAAACATAAAGTAGTTAGCATTTTTAGAGAAACATTTGCCTTCTAAACATCTTTTACTCTATACATTTTTGTACATATTTCATTTTATTTGTAGCCTTTCTCTGTCTTATGTTAGCCATAAAATAAGAGATATATCTTTAGAGATATAAACTCGCTTTTTTATTAATTTATTTGTATTGACACCGTCGTGTTGCCTTTTTGTAATGAGTAAGCTTTTTCTTGGAGGTCAAAAAGTATTCGAAACCGGCGCCGCTAACAACAAGTTTTTTTAAGGGCAATGCCAAAAATTTCACCGTTGAACCACCACCACCACCACGTATTATAATGGCGTGGGTCAAGCTTTGTGTTCCGAAGCAAGGTCCAGAGTGGTTTCTTTTCTCATTCCCCCAGGGAATGCGCTATAAAATGCTAATAGAATAGGATCCCCATCACTACTAAAACAAAGTCGTTTTTCTCTGTCCCTATATCCCTATGTATGCCTAAATCTTTAAAATTATGCAACGGATTTTGATGCGGTTTTCTTAAATATATAGAATGACTCAAGAGGAAGGTTTTTATGCATATAACATGTATAGTATATCCGTGCGAAGCCAGGGCGGGTCGCTAGTCTTCTATAAAGAGTTTTATACAACATCAAAGTATGAAGACACTATAAAAATATTTTAGCTACTTGCTCAAGGTATAGTAAATAAATAAAGCAATATCCTTACGCCTATATCCCCGTAATGGTAGCCAGAGGTACATGTACCCACTACTTGCTAACAATATTAGGTCTCATGATGCGACAGATGGCAAGTTTGTCGCCATATCGAACACAAGTCCCAGTTTTCCAGCACTCAGATAATATAGTTAAGGTAAAAAAATTTGAAGAAGGGTTTCGAGCATGTGCTAACAAAGTGGTAGTCCGAAACGCATACCACTAGGCCGTCGAGGCTCAATTAAATACATAGATATAATCTTTAGTGTGCTCAAGTTGAATGTTATAACTTTTAAGTGTCTAAAATCGTAATTTTTGGCGCACAAAAATGTTCATACATACATTCATTTTACTTAGCGCAATAATAAAAAAATACCAAAATTGATTTTACTCCAAATTAAGCTATTTATATGCTAAATTATGGGTGCTAATCAACGACACTAATACATAGAAATAAATAAATACAAAAATCAATTAAATACTGCTCTATGTTTATCAGATAAATGCCTGCCCAAATCAGTAACCAAACCCAAGCCACATGGTTCATCAGTGACGTTAATTCACTAACCCCTCAACCAACGAGGTGATCAACATTAAACGGAAAGAGGTGACGTTGGCCATAGGCCAGGTATTTGCACAGGGAGTAAAGAACTATACCTCACTGAACGTCAATTATCGTATGACAATATCAGCTTCAGAAACAGATGACCACGAAATTGAATGTGGTTCGATGTGTCGAAGGCAAGAATCCAAATTGCGGCCACCTCTGATTGACGCCACGTGGTAGATATTCAGAGAAAACACAATTAGGATGTATTACTAGTTTTTAGGGTTCCGCACGTTAAAACGGGACCCTAATTACTAAGATTTATTAAGACTCCGCTGTCCTTCCGTCTGTAAACGTGTCTGTCTGTTTGTCACCAGGTTGTGTCTCATGAACCAGCTAGAAAGTTGAAATTTTCAAATATGATAATAATAAAAATAACGTATAATGAAACAATAACAATGTATACATTTTTAAGTAACGATAAAACTGTATTAGTCAAAGTCTGCGTCGCAGTCGTTAACGCCATTTTGGATTCGATGTAAATAACTATCTCTTCTTCTTTGTCTTAGCCCTATACCGTATTATATCTGATGATATCTTGGTCGGCTACCTAATATAGAGGGGATTTGACTAGGACACCTGTTTCTACGCAAAGCGACTAACATCTGACCTCTGCAACCCAGAAGGGAAACTAGGCCCAACCCTAGATTAGGTCGAATGCAATATATCCGGGTTTCCTCACGATGTTTTCCTTTACCATAAGAGCACTCAGAAAATGTACATAAGTAGAAAAACTCATTGGTACACGGCGGGGTTCGAACTTGGACTACCCGACTGGAAGTCTGAAGCGCGTAGGTACCGCTAGGAAAATAATTATCATAAAGTATAAATTAAAAAAAAATTATAATGTAAGTGTATTTGTGTGTTAATATTTTAAATGAGAAACACATGTACTTTTATACATATAACTTATTTAAAATTATTTTTGAAATAGCCAACCGATTTCACGGCATCATCAGGTTCCCAATATCATCTAATACATGTAGAAACGATATAGGATGTAGACAAAAATAACATCCGATTTCGGTAATAACGATTTCCAGTCTCAAGGGAATAGATTAACACTCCAACCTAGGTTTCGTAAGGTATTTCCTATTATCAGATAATTTAACTTCTTTGCCTTTTAATAATTTTAAAAATTAAAAAATAATTGGCCAGATGAAGCCGCCGGCGCTTGTATTATTCAAAGTAATCAGTTACTCATTGACCTCCCTGAGGTCAAGACGTATCTTGCTTCTGATTCAATTTATTGATAATTTATCTTCCGTAAATTCTTGTCGAAGTCAATATACCTAATGTTAAGTAGTCTAGCCCCGCGGATATTTCCAATTAGCAATAAACAATTACTCTTCTTCTAGCCTTGTAAAATTTTCACAGATGACATATAGTTATCTTTGTCGCTGCTATATCAACGCTAATGTTTCATACAAAAAACGTGATAATTTTTTCATATAGATAATGGTACCGGACCCTTCGTATGCCAACCCGACTCGCAATTGATCGGTTTTTTTTTTAATATCTAAAGACACGCATACTTTGTTTATCCTTTATAATACATAAAGTAAGTTTGTATTATTATAAAAACACCCAGCTCATATTTGACCTAAAATCTGATTTCTTCGAGGACAAACGTCTAGACCTATTAATCATTTGGATAACTCTGCATAGCCAAAGTTTTATCAAAATTGTTAATGTTATTTTTGTATGTACATATTTTAAAATATTTAAAGATGCAGTATGTAATTAGATTTATATATCCCTCGAAATTATAGAACCATATTGTTATCATCATCATCTCGGCGTTAATCCCGACAAGAACCTTCCTCGTCAACCTTCTCCACTTTGTCCGATACTGAGCATCCTCTAAAGAGAGAGATTATTAGCATTCGTATCTTCTTTCACGACTTCAAGCCTTCACTTTTCGGGTCTACTAAAATATCGTGTTCCTGGGCACTTCTAAGTCAAAGCATTTATTATGGATTAAGCATGGAGCATCTGTATGTAATATTTTTACTAAATGTATGTATATGTTTTACAAGGTATTGTATTATTTAACTGGTGGTAGAGTGCTGTGCAGCAACTCGCCCGGGTAGGGATCCACCGCCTTACCTATTCCTGCCGCCATAATGACATTGTCGTGTTCCGGTGAGGAGGGTAGGGTAGCCGGTAGACTTGCACATAAGGTCTAATAACCCGACCACAGGGCCGCGGCGCATCTATAACATCTATGGTGTCTATCAGGAGACCTGTCGCTGTCTCATACTATAAAAAAAAAAAAAATGTACATACCGTGTGTGTACCGTGATACATACTGAATCAAAGTTATGATGATATAATGTTAGATTGGGTCTGAGCAATATCTAACGCGAATATTTGTCTTACTTATCTATTATCTTGTTATTATTATCTTAGTTAAATGTAATTTTAGATCCACATTAGTTTTAGTTTTAAAATTAATTGATTGTGTATTACAAGTAGTTAGTTACTAGCTACTTGTAATTCAGGCTTTTTTATTACGTAACCATCTATTTATTTATCTTTACTCCCCAAGTTAAACTGAGAAAAAATGTACTACGTTGGGATTAAGTTCAACTTTGTCAAAAATTTTGTGCAATAAAGAATTTAAATAAGTAAATATTTAATGGCTATGAATCGTGACAATTGTTGGTGTGATTGGTCTAAATAAATAACGTTTTGATAAGTAACAAATAAAAATTCGTCAAGTGAGAGTCAGACTAGCGCACGAAGGGTTCCATACCATTACCTACATAAACAGCAAACAAATTATTTTATCCCGCTTGTAGAATTTGTTGTTACAGCGGCAGCAGAAATGAAATGAAATGAAAATTATTTATTTGCCGAATATGTGTGTTTAAAAGTTGTTACAAAACAATACATTATCTATGAAAATTTCAACTATCTAACTGTTACGGTTCATGAGATACAGCCTAGTCTGTCTGTACAGATAGACAGGTGTAAGGAATTAAATAAATGAATAAACATTTACAATACACAACAACAACTATTTAATAATGTGTAAATGTATATGTAACACAAACAGATCCTGCAATTTTTTAAATTGATGCAGTAACAGAAATACCGGAGCTAAAGGCTTGGGTTAGATTCCCGATCGAGATAGACATTTCTGTGGTGAACATTCTGGATGTTTATTGACTGTTTACTAACCCCCATAACACAAGCATGTTATTTGCTTACTTTGGGGTTAGATTAATTAGTTTAATTTGTCCAGAGATATCTATCTATACATAGTTATAACTATCAATTTAAACAAGTTAATCTCGACAAGGCTCGAGGGTAGCTTAACTGATTTGGCTAATTTTGGTTTTGAAGTTGTGGAAGTTCAGGTATATTAAAAGAGTGGCTAGGAATACAGCAAATACAACAATTTGAGCTAAGAGACTAAGATTTTAAGAAGGAGAACTTAGTAACTATCCCTATATTCTGTGCTTCCATACACAAACGTATTTTTTGCCGTTCTTATAGAATGGTATGGAACCCTTGTTGCGAACCCTTAGTCCGACTCGCACTTGACGGATTTTTTTCATTTTTTTTAAAATTTTTTGTCGTGTCGTCTCACTTGAATTAGTTTGATAGTGTATCATGTTGCAATTAGAATTTTTTTTTATTCTTAGGCGGCTGAAGTTTACCGGTTCAGATATTTATTGTTATCGATACTAATACTATAAATGTAAAACTGTGTGTCTGTGTCTGTTTGTGCGTTATAACGGCAAAACGGAGCAACGAATTGACGTGATTTTTAAGTGGATATAGTTAAAGTGATGGACAGGGTAATTCTTTGCTTTTGGTCTTTTTTTAATCCTCTACTTCCTTAAAAAGAAAAGGTGTAATATTGAATGGAGCGTTTCGCAAATTGGTATGCAAACAATTTGTGAGTAGCAAAAGATTGTACATTTTTTTTGGAAATCTGCCACCAACCCCTAAGAGGGGGTAAAATTGTATATGGGACTTTTCCGAGTTCTCTTCTGTGTTCCTATTCAGGAAAGGGGCACCGTGTAAGCCTTGGGCAAAACTAGTATAATTATAGTTGCATGCTGGGTCTCTACATACCAATAATCGTACAATTTTCGGCAACATAGTGGTAACTTGACTCAGCGACAGTCGCGTATGTGTGCGTGCGCGCGCGTGTGGGCGTGCCGATAGCGCTATCGGCTGAACCTTGCAAATACACGCACAGTACATGCAAAAACATCAGATACCTCACAGGTGTTTGTCCGCGCTAGATAATGCTTGATAAGAATCTGGGCTTTTGGGCCACTGTCATCTGTGTATGCTTATTTGCGATGCGATTAAGGATGCGAATGTTAAATAAATAAAATTAATACATAATTAAATAACGATACACCCATATCCCCGAAGGGGTAAGCTGGGATACATTCATGCACCCGACGATGTTAGGTATATAATAACAGGTGGTAATTCTGTCGCCATATCATCATTACATATTATAAAACAAAGTCACATTTTTTGTCTGTCCCTGACTCCCTATGTACGCTTAAATCTTTTAAACTAAGCAAGGGATTTTGATGCGGTTTTTTTAAATAGATGATTCAAGAGGAAGGTTTTTATATAGGTATATAACTTGTATATATAGTAGATCAGTGCGAAGCCATGGTGGGTCGCTAGTCTGGTATAAATTCAATCTCAGGCGACATTATGTTGTAAAGGATTCCCTACCATTGTCTGTATATAGTACACGCAAAAACACAAGATACCTCACAGGTGTCTGCCCGTGTTAGATAATAATGTTTGATAAGAAAGTGGGCTTCTGGGACATGTCTTAAATACAAATAATTATTTTTTTATTAAATACATAATATTTATGTATACAATATATACACGGTACATAACTTTAATGGTTTCAATATAACATGGTTTAGAATTTTTGTCGGGCTAATCTCTGGAACGACTAAACCGATTTTGACGGGACACTGACAGATAGATGATGTAATAAGAAATATGTTAGGATAATGTTATTTAATTGATTTTAAAAACCGAAGATGTCGCGGGCGCAGCTCGTCTTTCAATATGCTCATGCCGTTACGACTGTTCGGACATTAAATAAACTTTTTGTATTGGTCCCAAAAGTCATCGTTACGTCACAAATAAAAAATGAAAGTAATAATTATTTATGATCTCTATAAATGCTACACACATAGAAAATTGCAAGTAAAATAGGAAAAATATCTTAAATTCCACAAATAGTTCTTGGTTAAAAAAAGTGGAAAAATCGTAAAGGAAAATTTAAATTTTCCCAAAAATCCATCAATGTCAGGTCGTACAACGTTCGCCGGATCAGTTAGTATATAGTAAAACCGTTGTCTTCTTCGTCCTAAACTTATACTATTTCTATATCAGATGAAATACTGACAAAATATTTGATGAAGAGGACTTGACGAGGACGTCAGTTTTTACACAAAACGACTGCCATCTGACCTCTGCAACCTCTGAGGATCAGGGGAGACCAGGAGCTATTCTAGAATAAGTCGAATTTTAATACACGAATCATCACGATGTCTTCCTTTACCCTAAGAGCAGTGGCGGGGTTCGAACCTTGAACCGGGATGGACATCCGAAACTGTAACCGCTAGACCATCGAGGCATTTACAAAACTGTGTATAATATTTGCGTTCGAACACAAAATTGCGCCTTAGTGATAAAACAAAACAATCCAAATACGGCGCGACCTCGAATCCTAAATAAATGACTATCAAGTATACTTCCGACCTCGTTATATATCCTAAACATTTTGACACAAGATAAAAATTATAAAATAACCGGCAAAGTGCGAGTCGGACTCGCGCACATCAAGTTCCGTACATAAAAAAACTATAAGAATTGTGTTCTGATACAAATGATGTCATTTTGATTCGTTATGGGGTTTCAGAAAATAAAAGGTATTTGGTGTGGGTTCTGGTATTTTATTTTTTTTAAAGTCTGGGGCAATATTTATAAAGTGCGAGTTACAATTTGCAAATGTAGTAAAGTCATGAATGAAATCCGCCCGAGTATTATCCAATCCTGTTAAAAATTAAAATTTATTATTTCTTGTTGTACAATCAGCAACATAAATGTTACTGTAGTTTTTAAATATTTAACGTAATGTAATAATTTATAATACATATATATTTTTTATCATAATGGGAGGCAAACAAGCAGACGGATTTCCTGATGGTAAGAAATACACGTCGCCTATAGACACCAAAGGTGGAAA